>VZQC01004791.1:306432-328697 GCA_009823505.1 Rhizomys pruinosus
TGAGCAAGCCAGTGGGAAGCAGGAACATCATCCCTCCATGGCCTGGCCGTGTGCTCAGTCCTGCCCAGGTTCCTGCCCGAGTTCCCTGCCCCTTCTCCCTCAGTGAGAACTGTGAACCAGGTAGATGTAGGTGAAATAAACCCTTTCCTCCGCAATGTGGTGTCGGAGAGTGTTTTGTCACAGCAATGGAAGACAACGAGACAATAATCAGAAGTCATATACAGAAACCCACAGCCAACTCATCCTAAATGGAGGAAAATGATAATTCCCCTAAACTATCAGGAACCCAGAGCGTCTGCCCACCTAGTCCATTCCTCTCAATAAGTGCTTGCGAACACTTGCTACAATCAATAGTGTCAAGAGAAAAGAATTAAAGGAGGACAACTATGAATTAAAGGGAGTCAAACTATCCTTTCTGCAGATGATATGATCATGTACATAAGATGAGACAAAACAAAAAAAACTCCAGTCAAGAAACTCCTAGAAACAATCACAGAGTTTGAGTAGAAGTACATATAAAATTAACCTAGAAAATCAGTAACCTTCCACATGGAGAATATTGAGAAAGACTGAGAAAGAGATGAAAAGCATGTTTGGCAGAATGCATGAGCTCTAGTGGGGTGGGGGGATGGGGGGACATGGGTCTAGATTTGATAAAAAATATAAATAAATAAATAAATTTAAAAAAGGATAGAGAATAGTACCATTTGGCATATAATAGAAACTCGGAATGTGTATGTTGGTTTTGAAGCTTTTAGTACACCAAATTAACATCATTGGTTAACTTCTATGAGATTGTCACCTCTTCCACCTTTAGAATGAAATCTCTTTGAAATCTGAGATGGCCTTTATCTCTTTTTTCTCCGGTATCTGCCATGGTACTTGGTAGATTGTGGGTTCTCAAAAAGAGTAAGAAAAAAGAATAAGTGACTTTCTGGTTTCCAATTCTCAGTAGAATTTCCAGATGTTCGCACAACTGAGACTTCAGTACTATGTTCATGAGACCTTAAATTCCTGTCAGAATGTCTCTTTTAGAGACTTCTGCCAGGGTCGACTGTTGTTATTTGTGGTTAATGCAGTTATAAATATGGATGATAAAGGTATGTGTGTATCTGATGTGTCTGTAGGTGAAAGACAGAGAAAAAGACAGAAAATATAAATTCCCCATGATAGTCAAAGCTATCTGAAGCAATTAGCTAAAAATGAATAATTGTCAAAGATAACCAAGGGTTTTAAGAGAAATGTTCACCAACACTTTAAATTTAGCTCTCATAGAGAAATAGAAAAGAGTCAAAAGGATTCCTTTCTTGACCAACTTCTCATCTTCCTTTATGCCTCTCTAAGTAGGCTTATGTAGCCTTTCTCTGAGGATTTAAACATTGAAATAAGGATGTAGCTCTGTTGGTAGCAACCTTGCTTAGCATTCATGAAGCTCTGAGTTGAATCCTCAGAACTACATAGACAAGTGTGATGTCACAAGCCTGTAATCCCAGTACTTATGTAGTACAGGCAAGAGGATCAGAGGTTCATAATCATCCTTGGCTACCTAAAATGCTTGACAGAAGCCTGGGATACAAGAAGCTCTGTAACAAACAAACAAACAAACCCCAATGCAGAGGAGTGTGAGGCCAGAGAAGACCCTCTTCATGAAGGTTTCTTGAGGAAAACCCAGCCAATACCATAGATGCTTTGATCCTTCTCCTTTTCAGGAATTACCCTGAAGGTAGGTGAACTCTGAATGAGGATGGAGAATTGTGGGAGTCCATCAGTGTTCAGTTACAATTTCTAGCTCTGTCTTTGTTGATCTAAGCAATTGCCTTATGCAAAAACATCATGAGACCAAGCAGAGTCAGAAATGGAGATTGGACAGCAAAGCATATCTCATTATTTATAATATGCTGGCAAGTGGATGGCTTCTATTGGAGTAAACACTGCAAGTATCTTAATGAGGACCTAACCGTTCAGCAATTCCAGCCCCCTTTATTTGCTGTTTGTGACACTCTGATTCTCATGTAAGCACTTGAATATTTAAGTCTTGACTCAGAGAATTTTAATTTGCTGAGGATACCCTGCTGCAATTGAAGTTTGTGTTTGTTAGAACCTAGATGAAGCTACTGCTGAGGCCATGCCCATCTGCAGCTGGGTCTCCCCGACTCTCACAGCTTATTCTTCATGCAGGCCCCAGGATACTCTTATGAAGAAACACATTAGCTACATGGATCTCTCCTCTCTGCTTCCCTAATTTCTTCAATACTCCCTCATATCCTCAAGGTTATACATTCCTTCCACTTGGCATAGACTGCCCCCTTTCTTTGAAACCTCTAAAAAGCTGCCCCATACTCTGCTATGTAGACCTGAACTCTTCTAAGAACCCCTACCATGTTGTCTGTTTATGGCATTAATAACTCTCCTAATAACTCTATTACCAAAATGATAATCTGCCACAATGTTCCCCTTGAATCCCAAACCCAAAACCTTTCAGTATTCTTAGTGTTTGATTTGCATTTGGTTTGATGTTACCCCATTCCATTCTCCTTGTAGGAATGACTTTTACAATATGGACATACTCTGCCTAGCTTTTATCTAACCTTGAAAACCAAACATTAATCTTATCTTGTTTATGATGTACAGAAGCTCAATGAGCTGTGTGCTCTACTTCTGACCGAGGCATATGGCCTTAATCCCCATGACCCTTCCTTGCCCTTGAAATAGTATATGAATGTGTGTGTATGTTTCAAGAAAGCAGTGCACACTGTTGAAGAAGATACAGAGATTTTTATTATTGGCTTTGCAAGCAATAGATGGGGTTAAAACTGATAACACCTATTGTGGGTGGTTTCTATCATCTGATGTTCCTTTAGTCATTCATGATCACAATCCACATGTTATTCTTCCCTCCTAGAACCAGGCTAGCAGTCCCACAGGACTGCGAGCTTCAAAGCTGTCTCCTGTCTGCAGGCCAACAGTCTCCAGGCTTAGCTCTGGCAAGGAGGGGGGAAGGGACCACGAGAAAGTTACCAGACACAATAAGAGAAAGAAAGACACAGACTCAGAGAAAGTCTGGAAGATAAAACTCTCTCATTTATTCATGCCAGCACTGTGTTTATATACCAAAGGTTACTGTGCTCTGGGCAAGGAAGTGGGGGACAGGCAGAAGGGTGGGGTGAGCCAATTGGCTCTTACAAGAGGGCTGCAGAGCTCCTGTTTGTGCAACTGGTAAACTAGAGGTGTGACAGTTTGCTCAATATCTCAAGGGAAGGGGCCATCCGGTTCTGGAACTTTGCAGAGATAGGCGAGGCAAGAAAACATTGCAATATCCTGGACCTTTTGGAGCAGAGCTATAGATCACTCACAGAGACAACTGAATGCCCATGGAGATATCAGATAACTCGCAGAGGTTTTGCAGGACAGGTCTTACAGGTCTTTGCCTCGAGCCAGGCAAAATTTCATTTCTACAATCTATTTGTGGTTGTGTGGTCAATAGGTCAGAAGGGACATAGTTCTTTGATAAGACAATTTCATTTTTACTTTTCCATTTCTTGCTGGAGATACTGTTTCAATAAAAGAATGCACAAGCCCTAGTTGAACAGCACAGTTCCAAGAAAAAGCTGGAGGATAGGTTCCCAGCAGTTTGGGCCACTCTTGGCTTAAAAATGGATGCTGAGGTCAGGCTGTTTTCATTAAGACATAGCCACAATGCACTTCATAGAGTAAACAATGCACATCCTGAAACAGTGACAGTAACTTATGGTTGAAAAGGGCTGGCCCTGGAATCAGAGAGCTTCTCCATGCACTGGCTGTCATTGAGGTGTGGCCTTGGGGGCAACACTTCGCTCATTGGTTTCCTTCCACAGTGGTGAGTGGGCACTAATGCTGTCTGCAGACTTTGCTCACAGGGAGTACAAAGGACAGACTAGAGTTTGGCAGGTAAATATGTTATTGTTGTTGTTGTTACCAAGAATCCTGGTCTAAGTTTACATCAACATTTAAACTGGCTTTAATGTATTTTGGACATGACTGGGCAAAACCACTGCTGGAGAGAAAGAGCATGGCTTTTCAGAGCAGAGGTAAATTTATGTTTTCTCTCTTTAAAGAAAAACAGCTACAAACATATTCCAAAAATATACTAAATTTGAATCCATTTGCAGTTTCAAACCTTGTGAATAACTAGAGAGAAATGGGGGAAGGGAGGTATTCTCTTTTGTTTTCACATCTCTGTCCTTAAATACTCTGTTCAGGAAAAGGAGGTGGTTTTAGGCTTTCTCAAATATTTTATTCAGTTGCTATTCCCAGTATCATTAACAGTAAAAGAATTCAGAAATCACAGGACACATTTTTGCAGGCTGAGAAAATCTCATCTTTACCTGATATAACCATATTCTTCACAAATCAGAGTTCTCTAACACTAGTGGACCCTTGTAGGAAAAAAAACATTGGTCTGTATTATTGTTTGAATTATTTCATAATTGGAGGTTAATAATTGTTTGTTAAATTAATAAATTCATTTTCAGATAAATTCTGGAGGAGTGGATTTCCCTTAAACCTTTCAGCCCTTTAAGTACTTAAATATTTGGAAAATATTTCTTGAGTTTCTATAATGGATAATAATGTAATAAAAAAAATGGCCCCAGTTCTAAAAGCTTAGTAACTGGAAGAATATGGTACATGGGAGTTGGACACCAGCCACATGGTGGACTTGCAAAGGAGTAGCACTTAGCTGTTCCTGGGAATGTACACAAGGGTCAAACAGGAATATTTAAGGAATACCCCAGGAAGGCAAAGAGGCTCAGCAAAGAGGCTCAGAAAGACAACCAAGAAAGTGTGAGAAGCTTGGTCCCATCAGAAACCTGAACCTTTTTTTTTTTTTTGCTTGAGTGGCCTTTTCTTGGTTGTTCCTTTAGAGAGGCCCTATATGGTATTTTGCATGGAGAAATTTACAGGGCGATTTCTGACTAGAGGACCGGAATTAATGATGTATTTACAAAGCATCCTTTCCTTTTCAGAAAGATTACGAGATCTTATGAAAATAATGGAAGTTTATTATGCAAAGCTGAGAGAAAGAACTAGGGTATGTAGTAGGAGAATATACTAATCATCTATGATATCTTTAACCATTTGTAAGCATCATTACTACATATGCATTCCTTTTTTCCAAGCAAATTAATTCACCCAGATGTGGCCAAACTATAGATGTAACTTCATAACCTTTTAATTTCCATTTTTCACTTTCATTTAAAAATCCTTATTAAAGACTGAATAATATTACATAATGCAAAAACAAAATAATTGTGCATCAACATTTTTGAGAACTGAGATCTGTTTATTGACATTTACTATTACAAATGTTATATTATGGAATGTCTGTGATATTAACATGGTCTTATTTTCCCCTTTAATGTTAATTTCTATAACTTTGGAATTTTCTTAGTTAAAAACTGTTGGGCCGGGCGTGGTGGCACATGCCTTTAATCCTAGCACTTGGGAGGCAGAGGCAGGCGGATCTTTGTGAGTTCAAGGCCAGCCTGTTCTACAGAGTGAGTTCTAGGACAGCTGGGGCCACAGGGAGACCCTGTCTTGAAAAGACAAAAAAACCTGTTATACCACTTTCTACATAGTCTAATGTAAAATTCTTTTGTGGAATACATTCACTAAGCTGTATTCAATGCCTCTTTCTCTGTAGCCCAGATAAAGACAGTGAACTAAAAAATATTGTATTGCTTCTTCTAAGCAGGCACAAAACAACTTCCAAAGCCCAAACCCAAATCAAACCAAACCAACCAAACCAGCCCTAAAGATACTTCCTTAAAAGTTTTATTTTTGTGTTACTAATAAATTAAAAAGTCTCTCAGATACTTGTGAATGTAGATGGGGCGGCACTAACATTTTCCTACCAAATTGTATGGCTTTTAGATATTTATGCTTACTTGTTTTTAATATAAACATATTTTTCTTGATTGTTTTTCCAATAGTTTATTCAAAATATACTTATGATAGTAAATCTGTCAATATTTTGTGGGGTTTCATTTAAGCCTGGAATGTCCTCTACTTGAATAAGAGACAATCAACTATTTATCTCACCTTCTGTTTTCTGTGGGAGTGAGTTTTCTGGGAATACCTTCTGTTATAAATATGGACATTCTTCTTTTATTAAACAAACAGGGAGAACCATGGGAGTGGCTTTTATCTAACCTTGTAACCAAAGTTAATTTGATATTTTGAGATCATTTAATACCATCTCAAGCTTTTTTATAATGTAAACAAAGTTACTAGGCCTTGGGCTCCTCTTGCAACCTAAACAGATAGCTTTAACCCCTTGTGACCCCTCCTTACTCTTGACCCAGAATAGGGTATGTGTATGTGTGTGTGTGTGTGTGTGTGTGTGTGTGTGTGTGTGCATGCATGTATGTTGTGGAAATATGGAGTGCTTCAAATAGTGAACATTAGTTAAAAAGTAATGGTTTATCCACTTTGTGTTACAAACCACAGGTGGGATTAGATTGATAGCATTCATTTGTGGTTGTCTGTGCTATTCTAGATCAGTGCAGATCAGACAGGAAAAATCCTCCCCACCCCATAAGAAAAGTTATACTTTTCCTTCCTGCATTCATGTTAAATGTAAGCCTTGAATAAATAGAGAGAAAAGCCTTTATTTGGGCACAGTTCTGAGAGAAATCTGAAAAAACAAGTTTTCAAAACATATCAGGTCCCATTTGGTTTTAATGAATGCTAAGAGTCAGCCATGAATGCCATGTGGCATGGTATCACTGTAGTTTCCTATGTCTTCATTTTAAAAGTCTAACATTTTTTTAAATTTATTTTTTTTATGTGTATGAGTGTACTGTCTGCATGTAGGTTGGTGCACCCGTGTCATGCAATGCCATGGAGGTCAGAAGAGGGCGTCAGATTCCCCTGGAACTGGAGTTAATGACAGTTCTTAGCCGCCATGTGTGTGCTGGGAATCGAACCCAGGTCCTCTGCGAGAGCAGTCAATGCTCTTAACCACTGATCCATCTCTCCAGCCCCCTAACTTTCTTTTTTATATTTTATTTTATGTGCATGAGTGTATTTCCTGGAAGTATGTAAGGGCACCCATGCTGTGCATTGCCCACAGAGGTCAGAAAAGGGCAACAGATTCCCTGGAACTGGAGTTATAGATGGCTGTTAGCTACAATGTGAGTGCTGGGAATCAAACCCACGTCCTCTGCAAGAGCAGCCAGTATTCTTAACTGCTGAGCCACCTTTCTAGCCCCTCTTTTTTTTCTTTTTAGCTCTATTTATTACTATTGTGTATGTGCATGCATGCCCATGCTATGTTGTGTATGTTTGTATATATGTAGGCCTGAGGACAACTGTGTAGAATTGTTTTTTTTGTCTACCATGTGGACTCAGGGGTGGAACTCAGGTGGCCAGATTTGTATGACATTTACCCACTGAGCCATCTCTTGGGCCCAAATCTAACTTCTTTTCTACATTTTTAATTAAAAAATTTAAATATATATTGTGTGTGTGTGTGTGTGTGTGTGTGTGTGTATGTATGTGTGTGCCACTGTCCATATGTGAAGGTTAGAATATATCTCCCTGGAGTCTGTGTCTGTTCTCTCCTGGTCCTTGTAGGATCTGGGGGTTGAACTCAAGTCATCAAGTCTGTATGAAAACACCTTTACTTGCTAAGCCACCTTGTTGGTCATCACATCTAACTTCTTAATGTATCTGAAATTCATTGGGATAAAATGACAACAGAATTGAAGATATTGTTTCCAAACCCCTGAGAATGTTCGCAGCACTGTTGCTGTGTGCCTCCCCTTCTCCACCCCCATTTGTGACTGTCTGCCTTCCCTTCCCCCCATTTGTGACTGTCTGCCTTCCCTTCTCCCCCCCCCCCCCGGACTTGTGACTGTCTGCCTCCCCTTCTCTCCCCATTGTGACTGTCTGCCTGGCCGACTTGCCTGTTTTCTGGTTATGCGCTCCCTCGCTGATTTGTCCATCTATTTTTCTGCCAGTTTCACAGTGATTATCCTTGTACTGTTTTAATATCTGGCAAGGTCATTACTCTTTTCAATTTTGTATTAGCTCTTCCAGATGATCTTTGGAATCATTCATCAAAATATTGTAAAAACACAGTTGGGATTTTGATTGGGAGCAGATTAAATCCAAGAATTAACTTGAAAAAACTGACACCACTCAGTAGTTTATCTTCTCATACTTCTTCTTAAAAATCTTGAACATTGACATTCAAATTCAATTTCTACCAAGTAATTAAAAAAAAAACACCACAGTCTTAGTGTGTAGCCCAGGCTGCCTCAAACTCACAGAGATCCACCTGCCTCTGTCTCCTGAATGCTGGCATGTGCTACCTCCCTTGACTAAATATGCAAATGTGATGCCCTTTCCAAATGCTTGAATTTTTGACATTTTCATTTACTTTCCTGAATAAAACAGGTCTGTTCCTAACCTGGAATCACATGTAAAAAGCATACCTATAGACCACCCTGCACCTCCATGCACCTCTGCGGGACTTGTGGACTACAAAGGACGTAGGGACTGTGCCCAGGGTGCTGGCAGAGGCTCAACTTCCTGCTCAGACCTGTAAGGGTGAAGGCAATTCTGAGCACCTCTGCTCGACTCCTTGGTGACTGTGCACAGTGGGCCAAACCACTCCCCCACGCCCCCAATGGCCATCATTGTGGAAATAGCTATAGAGACTGGGGTCACAAGGTAAAAGAAGAGACAGCAAACCTGCTACTCCTCACTTAACCTGCAGGAACAGCCCTTCAACCCAATGAAGAAACATTCCAATTTCATATCAGATTGCAATCAACAAATCAAATCCATATGCCAAAGGGACAAAGAAAAATCAACAACATGGCAAAAAACAAACAATAAATCCCCACCAAATTCTATCAGTCCTATGGAAGACTTCAACAATGAATTCTCCCAGGAGGTAACCCAGGACACAGATTCTAAAAGAACAATCATAGACATACTCGAAGAAATCAAGGAATGTAAAGAATAAATGAAAGAACTGAAGGGAGAGAATGACAAACTCCAGACGGAACTAGAGGGAGAGAAGGACAAGTGCCGGAAGGAAGTGGAAACACTAAAAAGATCCCAGGCTGAAATGAAAGAGGAAACCAAGCAGAGGATCAAGGATCTAGAAGGAGAGAAAGACAAGCTCCAGAAAGAACTGGAAATACTAAAGAAATCACAGCATGAAATGAAAAACAAAACCAAACACACATCGAATCAGCAGGAAAGGATGGGAGAAAGCCACAGTAACAGATTAGATGAAGTAGAAAATATAATATCAAGTTGGGAAGATAAGACAGAAGAACTAGAATGCTTAAGTAAAGATTATGAAAAATTTAAAAAAACAACACAAGAGTGGAACAATCAGGAAGTGTGGGACACTGTGAAATGACCAAACCTCTGCATCATAGGGGTAGAGGAAGGAGAAGAATCCCAGGAAAATGGTATTGATTAGATATTCAACAGAATAATAGAAGAAAATTTCCCCAAACTCAAAAATGACAAACCCATATAAATACAAGAAACACATAGAACACCAAATAGACAAGATCAGAAAAAGAAATTCCCCCTGCCATATCATAGTTAATACATTAGATGTCCAAAACAAAGACAAAATACTGAAGGCTGGACGAGAAAAACAACAAGTTATGTATAAAGGGAAACACATCAGAATTACAGCTGACTTTTCGATGCAAACTGTGAAAGCCAGAAGAATATGGACCAAAGTATCACCCATGCTAAATGACTATAGAGGCCAACCCAGATTACTATACCCAACAAAAATGTTGATTATAGTTGAAGGAGAAAGAAATATCTTTCATGACATAAACAAGATGAAAGAATTCATGTCCAGAAAACCAACCCTTCAGAAAACACTCAAAACAATTCAAAGGTCAGAGGAAAGGAGCAACTATCCCCAAGCAGCTGGAGAGAATAATTGATAACAGTGTAAGTGCAAAAATACTAACTTAAACTAATAATGAATAACAGGAAATAAGGTTAAAGGAAGCAACACACATCTCTCAATAATAACCTTAAATATTAATGGTATAAACTCTCCAATCAAAAAACATAATTGGGGGGATGGATTAGGAAACAGAACCCATCTATATGCTCTCTACAAGAAACCCATCTCATCCTCAAGGATGGGATGGGAAGGATGGAAGCAATTGTACAGAAAAGAAAGCAGGAGTTGCTCTTCTAATATCAGACAAAATAGACTTCAAAGTAAATCTAATCAGAATAGGCAAAGAGGGCCATTACATCCTTATCAAAGGAACAGTTAACCATGCATATTTCACAATCATGAATATCTACACACTAAATTCTGGTGCACCAAACTTTATAAGCACAATTCTATAGGACCTCAAGGCACAAATTAATCCCAACATACTAATAGTAGGGGACTTCAATACCCCACTGAACCCTTTGGACAGGTCAACTGGACAAAGAATAAACAAGAGAGACATCTTAACTGAACAATATAATACACCAAATGACCTCACAGATATCTACCAAATATTCCACCCAAACACCAGAGAATATACTTTCTACTCTTCACCACATGGAACCTTCTCCAAAATCGACCACATACTAGGACACAGAAAAAAAAACTCAACAAATATAAAAGGATTGAAATAATCCCATGCATTCTATTGGACCACGGTGCAATAAAACTCATTAACAACACCAGAATAATCCCTACTGTCTACAGGAACACATGGAGCCTAAACAACACACTCCTAAACAATGAATGGGTCAAGGAAGAAATAAGGAAAGAAATAAAAGTATTCCTGGAACTGAATAAAAAAGACAATACAACACAACAAAGCCTATGGGATACTTTAAAAGCAGTCCTAAGAGGGAAATTTATAGCACTAAGTGCCTACATTAAAAAAAAAACATAAAAACACAAATAAATGATCTAACGCTTCAGGTGAAAGTGCTTGAGAGGAACAACTGAATCATAAACCCAAAAGACAAGAGGAAATAACAAAAATTAGAACAGAGATCAATGAAATAGAAACAAAGAAAATGATAAAAAGAATCAATGAATCAAAAAACTGGTTCTTTAAAAGGATAAACAAGATAGATAGACCTCTAGCCCAGTTAACCAAAAGAAAGAAAGAGCAGATATAAACTGATAAAATTCAAGATGAAAAGGGAAACATCAGGACAGACATCAAAAAGATTCAGATTATAATAAGAAAATATTTTAAAAACCTATACTCTACTAAATTTGCAAACCTAAGAGAAATGGATGAATATCTGAAATCCTGGAATTCACCAAAGCTTAATCCAGAAGATATTGACAGCTTAAACAGACCCATAAAATATGAGGAAATTGAAATAATAATTCAAAACCTCCTTACTAAAAAAAGCCCAGGCCCAGATGGATTTATGGCAGAGTTCTATAAAACCTTTAAAGAGGACACACAACCAGTATTACTCAAATTGTTCAAAAGAACAGAAACAGAGAGAAATCTCCCAAATTCTTTCTATGAAGGTATCACTCTAATACCCAAACCAGGCAAAGATACAACCAAAAAAGAAACTATAGGCCCATTTCATTAATGAACATAGATGCAAAAATTCTCAACAAAATACTTGCAAACAGCATATAGGCACACATCAAAAAGATCATTCACCATGACCAAGTAGTATTTATACCAGAGATGCAGGGATGGTTTGACATATGCAAATCAATAAATATCATAAAACACATAAATGGGCTGAAAGAAAAAAAAAACACATGGTTATCTCAATTGATGAAGGAAAAGCCTTCAACAAAATCCAGCATGCCTTCATCTTTAAAGTCCTAGAGGGAATTGGACTGGAGGGAACATTCCTCAATATAATCAAAGCCATATATAGGAAACCCATGGCCAACATCATCCTAAATGGGGAAAAAATTAGAAGCATTCCCCCTTAAAATCAGGAACGTGGCAAGGCTGCTCCTATCTCCACTCCTCTTCAATATAGTGCTTGAAATAGTTGCTACAGCAATAAGAAAAGAAAAGGAAATTAAAAGAGTACTAATTGGAAAAGAGGAAGTCAAACTATCACTTTTTGCAGATGATACCTAAGGGAGACAAAGAAACTCCTAGAAATGATCAAGAGTGTAAAGTGGTGGCAGGATATAAAATTAACCTAGAAAAATCAGAAGCCTTTCTTTTTTCTTTCTTTCTTTTTTTTTTTGGTCTTTTTGAGACAGGGTCTCCCTGTAGCCCTAGCTGTCCTGGAACTCACTATGTAGACCAGGTTGTCCTTGAACTCAAAGAGATCCACTTGCCTCTGCCTCCAGAGTGCTGGGATTAAAGGAATGTGCCACCACACTTGGCCAGAAGCCTTTCTTTATACCACCAACAAACAAACAGAGAAGGAATACAAGGAGACTATCCCATTCACAATAGCCTCACCCCACCCCCCCCTTGGAACAGACCTAACCAAAGACACTAAAGTTCTCTACAATGAAAATTTTAAATCCCTGAAGAAGGAGATTGAAGAAGATACCAGAAGATGGAAAGACCTCCCATGCTCATGGATTGGAAAAATTAATATAGTAAAAATGTCCATCATACCAAACTAATATACACATTCAATGCAATCCTATTCAAATTCCCCAAGAATTTCTTCTCAGACTTAGAAAAACAAAGGACCCTGGATAGCCAAAGCAGAAAGAGCAACACAGGGGGGATAACCATACCTGACTTCAAACTATATTACAGGGGTATTGTAATAAAAGCAGCCTGGCACTGGAACAAAAACAGACAAGTAGATCAATGGAACAAGATTGAAGATCTAAACTTGAGCACATGTAATTTCGGCCACCTCATATTTGACAAGGGGGCCAAGAAGACCCCAGGGAGGAAAGACAGCATCTTTAGCAAATATGGCTGCGAATCTGGATTGCCACTTGTAGAAAGATGAAGCTGAACCCCTACCTTTCACCATGCACAAAAATCAACTCCAAATGGATCAAAGACCTCAATGTGAAACCAGAAACTCTGAAAATGATAGAAGAAAATGTTGGCAGTAAACTACAAGACATGGGTGTAGGAAAATTCTTTCTAAATCAAACAGCTGCCTTGTTAGAAACAAGGTTAACAATAAACAAATGGGACCTCATTAAACTCAAAAGCTTCTGTACAGCAAAAGAAACAATCAACGAAGTGAGCAGAAAACCCACAGAGTAGGAGGAAATATTCGGTGATACATCAGATAGAGCATTAACATCCAGAATACATAAATAACTCAAAAACCAAAGGGTCAAAAGATGGAGTAAAGAGCTGAATAGAGAATTCACAAATGAAGAAGTTAAAAAGGCTGAGAAACATCTCAGAAAGTGTTTGATATCACTAATTATTAAGGAAATGCAAATTAAAGCCAGCTTAAATTTCACCTTACCCCAGTAGGAATGGCCAAGATTAGGAAAACAAATGACATCAAACCTGGAGAGGTTGTAGAGAAAGGGGAACACTCATCCACTGCTGGTTGGAATGCGAACTCTTGCAACCCTTATGGAATGCAGTGTGGAGAACTCTTAAAAGACTGAAAATGAGCCTACCACCTGACCCAATCATACCACTCCTGGGTATACCCAAAAGACTCATCCTATTGCAAAGACACATGCACATCTATGTTTATTGCAGGTCTCTTCACAATAGCAAAAAGCTGGAAGCAACCCAAATGTCCCTAACCAATGAGGATACAGAAAATATGGTACATGTACACAATGGAGTTCTATGCAGCAGTAAAGAAAGATGACTTTGTATGAACTTTGCAGGTAAATGGATGGAAATAGAAGACATTATGATAAGTGAAGTAACACAGTCCCAGAAAAACAAATGTTATATGGTGTCCCTCATTTGTGGATGCTAGCACCAAATCCCCGCAAAGCAAACTGAGCATTGTCTATGTTATATTTCTTTTTTATTTTATATGAAAGCAGCAGTACGGTTAAAAGGTGAAACCCTTAATGGGTTTGAGAATTAACCTGCCATTTATGTTCAAATTTTGTAATATTGGGATCTGAGTGGAAGATATGTATGCATAATTTGAGGTAATATAAAATTAAAGGGGGAAATGTGAAAAAAAGACTGAGAGAAAAATGCAAGACAAGTATGACAGAATGCAGGAACATGGGTGGGGTGGGGGGCATGGAAATGGAAATGTATCTAAATTGAACTGAGAAATGATATATGAAATATGCAAAACACCAATAAAAATCATACCTATACCAATAAAGATCTTCACATTTTTTAAATTTATTTCCATTTGTATTCCGCGAAGAATGGAATATAAATTCTTTATGTAGAAAAGGCTGGCCTTGAACATGGGAGAGTCCTCATTCCTCTACTTACATGCACCACCATGCCTAGCAGACATGTTTATTGAATAATGTCTTCATTATGTATTCACTTTGTAGTGCAGGCTGTCCTGGACCCTAAGCTGGTTTCCAACTTGTGACAACCTTCCTGCCTTGTCCTCCTGAGTATTGGGTAATAGGCATATACCAGCAAACCTGGCTCTAAGTATAGACATTCTGATCTTCTTCTGAAAACTACTGGTGATGTTCAGGAAACTTTAAAAATTATATATTTTTATATTTTGATACTTTACCAAGCATTCTTGTGAACTCTAAGAGTATATTCTTGAAAGTTTGTAATAGCAATTTGTTTTTGTTTTGTGTCATAAGGTAAACCATGAGCTTTGTTTGTGTGTAAAGCACCATGCTATTTGTCATACTCAGGGCAGAGATGAAATAAAGAGTATAAGGAATAGCTATAAAATTATGTTCTGGACCAGTGAGATGGCTCAATAGGTAACTACATTTGCTATGCAAGCCTGGAGACCTGAGTCCTATCCCTGGAATCATGTAAAGGTAGAAGGAGAGAATGGACTCCAAAAAGTTGTCCTCTGACCTCCACACACATACTATGAAAAGTGCATATGCACACACACACACACACACACACATACACACCACATACAAACAGCATAGTGCTAATAAATAAAATTTTAAACTTAAAATCATGTTCGATGAAAGTGTCCCTCAAGTGATGAGTGGATAAAGAAAATGTGGTACATCTATGCAGTGGAATTCTTTTTTTAATATAATACTTTTATTGATGTTTTGTGTATTTCAGACGTAATTTTTCAGTTCAATTAGACATATTCCCCTTTCCCTTCCTCCCACCCCACCCTAGTTCATGCATTCTGCCATACATGTCTTGCATCTTTCTCTCAGTCTTTTTAAAGTTTTTCTCTGCAAAGGTTTATTGTTTGGGGCAGAATTTAACTATATCGGTCTGTTATTTGAGTAAGTCCTTATGTTGTAGTTCCCTCCCAATTGTATTCCTCCAAAGTATGTCTATATACATTTCATATTTGTATCAGAATTATGTCCTCCAGGAACGAACTGTACTGTATGTTAGTTCTGATATATGTTTAGGATTACTCTAAAATATGAATATATACCTTCTGCCCATATACATTAATTACTATGTCTGAAAGTAAGTGGAAAGTTAATTCTAGGGCTCATTAAGAGATTCACATTATAATACCACAGGTGCTTTCAGCTAGAAAGAAATATAACAATGTTGCTCAGCTTGCCTTTCAATTGGAGGATTTGGTACTAGCATTCCCAAATGAGGGAACACATTCCCTGTTTGTTTTGGGGGACTGCGTTACTTCGCTTAGCATAGGGGCTTCTAGTTCCATCCATTTGCCTGCAAAGTTCACGATGTTATCTTTCTTTACTGCCACATAGAACTCCATTGTGTAGATGTGCTACATTTTTGTTACCCACTCCTCAGTTGAGGGGCATTTGGGTTGGTTCCAACTCTTCGCTATTTACACAATGTCAAAATGTGAATCCCTAAACATGTTTTTAGAGTTAACGTATAGTTTATTTTCATATGTCATAATTTTGGTATGTGTGGGGCATGTATATATACATATTTTGGAGTGATACAAATTGAAAGGAACAACAATAAAAAATACTGGTCAAAGAGCTGACTGAAACAGTAAACTTCTGCCCCAAACAGTAAACTTCTGCATTGAAAAATTTTTAAAAGACTGAGAAAAAGATAAAAGGCATGTATGGCAGAATGCACAAGCTCTGGTGGGGTGGGAGCAAGGAAAGGAAAATGGATCTAAATTTGACTAAGAACTGTTGTATGGAATGCACAAAACTTGAGTAAAAAAAGAAAAAAAAAAGAACAGATTAAAGGAATTTATGGCTATTAAAACAACTTAAAAAATCATGTTCGGGGGGCTGGAGAGATGGCCTAGCGGTTAAGAGCGCCGACCGCTCTTACAGAGGACCCGGGTTCGATCCCCAGCACCCACATGGCCGCCGAGAGCCGTCTGAAACTCCAATTCCAGGAGAACTCCAGTTCCAGGGGAATCCGAGACCCTCTTCTGACCTCCGCGGCATTGCACGACACGGGTACACAGACCTGCATGCAGACAGTACATTGATACACATACCGAAAATAAATAAAAAAAAAAAATCATGTTCGGTGAATATTCTTCTGCAGCCTGAAGATATCTGCTAAACCGTGTGTGTTTTAAAAGCTAACCTTGGGTAGAAAGTTCACTAAGGGTGACTTAATAGTAATGGTAGTAAGTTTTGTTTCTATTCTGGCTTTAACAGCTATAAGCTGCTGCTTGATTTTCTAAGGAAATCAACTTAAATGTCTGTTCCTTCCTGTTGAGAAAGCTGCTTCTCTCTAGAGCCCTGCGCTGTTGTTTCTTACCACACCTCTCCTGCCAGCAGGGCTTCTAATGCAAAGCTTCCACATGCTACCCTGTCTCTGTTGTGATCCCTATAATAACAGTGGTTAAATATTCGTTATAGTAATGACAAGTTTTAACCTGTATCTTCTCTTTACTTCCTGTAGTCTAGTTTTAATAATTACAAATACAAAGTTTAAAAATCTGTTTAAAGAACCCCATGTTTCAAAGCTAGCACTTTGAAACAATTTTTCCACTGTTGATACATAGAAAAGCTGAAAATTAAAAAAAAAAAAAAAGCAACAACAACCTCATTAGTTAATAAGTAAATTAACAAGACAGTGAAGAATCACTGTGCTGAGAGCTGGAAAAATATTTTCTGTTTTTGTCCCTAGAGCTATCCAGTAGCTCCTGAGGCATCTGCTAATAGGGTGAAAAGCTAATCAGAGTTTTTGGAAGCCTTGTGATGTTTGGGGGAGGGGCAGACACTGGAATACTCAGACTTCAGAGGCAAGACAGTTGAATCCCTTTTTTCTGGATTAAAGGTGGAAAGGATAACTTTACAGATAAAGATAAACTAGGAGTTTAACTGGCTTTCATACGGAATGCTGCCTGATGTTCAGCTGTAGCTGCCGGAAAGAAATGGAAATTTTCTTTTGCAAAACAAATTATGCTAGACCTTAATTGGGTGCAATGTGTAGCACTTACTGACAGATTCCTAGTGGGTATGGCATAAGGCATTATGAACAAATCATGGCAGAAATAAGAGACATCAGAAATGTATTTATGAGGACTCCAGAGGTTTGAGTTAATGTACAGCAGAATGTGAAGACAATCATGGCAACTATATTTCAATCCACAGATGACATTAAAATCCTGACAAAGAAATGAAAAGTATAAAAAGGAATGGTGTATTTGGTTTATGAAAGGGAAGAACACAAATTATAGAACTGGAAAATATAATAATTTAAATTAAGAACTTCATAAATGAGCACAACTGCCAGCTGGACACTGATAAAATATCTTAAAATATATCAGTATGAGTATCCAGAATGAATTATCTTAAAAACAGAAGTATAGAAAATAGTGAAGAGAAGGTAGGCAACAGGGAATGCACTCAGGAAGTCTGATACTTGTAATTGGCATCTCAGGACAGGAGAGGTGGAAGGAATTGAAATTAACATTTTAATAGATAATGACACAGGATATATATTATATCAGGTTATATAGCTTAGACAATAAATTGCCTTGCAAGCGTGAAGACCTGACTTTGATTCCCCAGAACCTGGGGTGGTACAACATGTTTGTAATTCCTAGGGAGTTGGATACAGGGCTTATCGACCAAGCAGCCTAACCTTGGTGAATTCCAGGCTACTGAGAAACCACGCTTCACAGAACAAGGTGGACTGCACCTGAGAATTGATTCTTGAGGCTTTCATCTGGCCTACAGGCACTTGAATACATGTGCACATGCAAACACACACACACACAAACATACACACTCATGAATGCATATATACTCATAAGTACATGCCTCCTTCTAAAGATAATGCCCCAGAATTTTCTAAAACATAAAAACTCTAAAAAATGGAAAATTAAAGAAATCTACTCCTAATAGGTAATAATATTAGTAAATATGAGATACAGAATTTTAGTGACATTAGAAAAATATGGGCTTATGTCTTCTAAGGGAAAAATGAAGCAGAGAACTGAAATTGTAATTGAAAAAGGAAACCATATAATTGAAATATGCTTACAGTTTTCTGAAAAGTCATTCCTGAAATGATCATTTTTGAAGTTTTTATACTTAACAAAGATATCTGTACTATCTATACTCATCAAAAATGCTCTTCAAGGGGGAGCAGGGCAGAGCCACTCAGCAGCAGAGTCTCTCACTGTATCTGGCACACACCCAGTGGCTCCAGCTCCACTCCTGACAGAACTGGCAGCATAGGTAGGCCCACACAAGGCAAGCTGAACCAGGCAGAGCTCCTTGACCACCCACCAGAGCAACCAGGCCCAGAAAGGCTGGCATAGATAAGCTGAACCATTTGGAGGTCTGCAACCACCCAGCAAAGCACCCAGGAGAGTAGCCCAGCCCAGGCAGGCCTGTGTAGGCAAGCAGAGCCAGGTGGAACTGTACCACAAAGCGAAATGTCCCTGCCCTTGCAGGCTACTATAGATGCTTACAGCTAGGCCAGGGGAACTGATAGACTCTCATCATGTGGTACAAGGTTCAAGGTAACATGATTGTTACCTGTCCGGATCTCAGGAGAAGCTCCAGACCAGAAGGGCAAAAACTAGCTGGTCCTTCCAGTACAAAGCCAAAAGTGAAAACTTGAAACCTGGAGCATCCAGCCCTTCATAAATAATAAGAAGACAATGAAGTCATCTGAAGAAAATAAGCAAAGTCAGCCTTCAACTCAAAGAAGAAACAATTGAGTTCTGTAACTCAATTGAATACAAACAACAAAACAGATCCACATACCAAAAGCACAAGGAAAAAACAATAATATGGAAAAACCAAATAATAAATCCTCATCAAAGTCTGCTAGTCCTGTAGTAGACTCCTACAATGACAACTCTCTGGAAGTAACCCAGGACACAGATTTTAAAAGAACAATCATAGACATACTGAAATAAATCAAGGAACATAAAGAACACACAGACAAATTAATCAAAGAACTAGAGAGAGAGAATGACAAACTCTCAAAGGAATTGAAAATTCTGAAGAAATTTCAGGCTGAAATGAAAAATTAAACCAAACACTCATCCAGTCAACAGGAAAGGACAGGAGAAAGCCTCAGTAACAGAATGGATGACACGAAAAATAGAATATCAAGGCTGAAAGATAACATGGAAGAACTAGAATGCTTAAGCAAAGATTATGAAAAATTGAAAAAAATTACAAGAGTAGAATAATCAGGAAATGTGGGACACCATGAAATGACCAAACCTCTGCATGGTAGGTATATAGGAAGGAGAAGAATCAGAACCCATGCTAAGAGTATTGACCAGATCTTCAACAGAATTAAAGAAGAAAATTTCTCCAATCTGAAAAACATACACATTCAAATACAAGAAGCACATAGAACACTTAATAGACAAGATCAGAAAAGAAATTCCTCATACCATATCCTAGATACAACACTAGATTTATAGTAGAAGGAGAAAGAAAAATCTTTCATGACATAAACAGGATGAAAGAATACATATCCAGAAAACTGACCCTTTGGAAAATACTTGAAGCAATTCAAAGGACAGAGTAAAGGAGCAACTATCTCCAAGTGGTAAGAGAGAGCAATCAGTGAAGTTATAACTATGGAAATACAAACCTAGATCAGAATGCAAAAAGAAAATATACTGAAGGTAAGCAATATACATCTCTCAATAATAACTTTAAATATTAATAGTCTGAACTCCCCAATCAAGAGACACAGACTGGGAGAATAGATTAAGAAGTTGAATCCATCTTTTTGTTGTATATAAGAAACCCATCTCACCTTCAAGGACAGGCACCATCTTAAGGTAAAATGATGGAAAAAAATATTCCAAGCAAATGGTACCAAAAAGCAAGCAGGAGTTGTTATTTTAGTGTCAGACAAAATAGACTTCAAAGGAAAACTAATCAGAAGAGATGAAAAGCGTCACTAGATTCTTATCCAAGGAACAATTAACCATGAAGATTTCACAATCATAAATGTATATGTACCAAATTCTGGTGCACTGAACTTTATAAACACAATTCTGCAGGACGTCAAGGCACAGATTAATCACTAATAGTGAGGGATTTCAATACACCACAGAAACCATTGGACAGGTCAACTGGACAAAGAATAAACAAAGAGACATCTGAACTGAACAATATGGCACACCAATTGGATCTAACAGACATCTACCAAATATTCCACCCAAACGTCAAAGAATATACTTTCTATTTGGCACCCAATGGAACATTCTCCAAAATCAACCATATAGTGGAACATAGAGAAAATCACAACAAATGCAAAAATATTGAAATAATTCCATGCATTCTATCAGACCACAGTACAGCAAAACTCAATATCAACACCAAAAGGAGTGCTACTGTCTACAAGAACTCATGGAGACTAAACAACATACTCCTTAATAATGAATGAGTCAAGGGAAAGAAAAAGCAAAACAAAGAAAGCAACTCTAAATGAATGAAATTAGAGATAAAAATGGAAACATCATGACAGCATCTTCAGCAAGTGGTGTTGGCAAAACTGGATCACCACATGTAGAAGAATGAAATTAAACCCCTACCTCTTGCCCTGTACAAAAGTCAACTCCAGATGGATTAAAGACCTCAACATGAAACCCCAAACTCTGAAGGTGATAGAAGAAAAAGTTGGCAGCAGACTACAAGACATAGGCGTAGGCAAAGACTTCCTAAATCAGACAGCAGCTTCCCAAGAATTAAGGTCGACAATTGACAAATGGGACCCATTAAACTCAAAAGCTTATGTACATCAAAAGAAATAATCAAGGAAGTGAAGAGAAAACCCACAGAGTGGGAGGAAACCTTCACCACAGAAACATCTGACAAAGCATTGATTTCCAGAATATATAAACTACTCAGAAAACAAAGAAGAAAGAAATCAAGTGACCCACTCAATAGATGGAGCAAAGACCTGAACAGAGACTTCACAAGTGAGGAATTAGAGATGGCTGAGAAACATCTTAAGAAGTGTTCACCATCACTAATCATTAAGGAAATGCAAATCAAAACCACTTTAAGATATCATCTTACTCCAATAAGACTGGCTAGGATCAAGAAAACAAATGATACCAAGTGCTAGAGAGGTTGTGGGGAAAGGGGAACACTCATCCCCTGCTGGTGGGAATGTAAACTCGTACAGCCACTATGGAAAGCAGTGTGGAGAACCCTTGGAAGACTTGGAATGAACTTGCCACCTGACACAGCAATACCACTCCTGGGCATGTACCCACAAGACTCATCCCACCGCAGAGATACATGCACATCCATGTTTATTTCAGTTCTCTTCACAATAGCAAGGAGCTGGAACCAACCCAAATGCCACTCAACTGATGAGTGGATAGAGAAAATATGATACATCTACACAATGGAGTTCTATGCAGCAGTAAAGAAAGATGACATCATGAGCTTGGCAGGAAAATGGCTGGAGCTAGAAGACATCATGCTGAGTGAAGTAACACAGTCCCAGAAAAACAAAGGACGAATGGTATCCCTCATCTGTGGATGCTAGTGCCAATTACCTAGTTGTAAGTATTTCTTGTGCATGGCCCCTTGAGCTTTTGTTCAAGCAGTTGGGAGTGATGCATATTGGAAACAACAACAATAACAACAACAACAACAGAAAGGACTGCATCAAAGAACTGACTGAAACAGTGAACTTCTGCTCAAAACAGTCAACTTCCACATGGAGAATATTGAGAAAGACTGAGAAAGAGATGAAAAGCATGTTTGGCAGAATACATGAGCTCTGGTGGGG
>VZQC01004791.1:335220-562565 GCA_009823505.1 Rhizomys pruinosus
GGAAAAAGCCTCAGAAGTAGAATGGAGGAAGCAGAACAAAGAATATCAGATCTGGAAGATAACACAGAGCAATTAAAAAGCTCAAATAAAGATTATGAAAAATTTAAAAATACACAAAAGTGGAACAACCAGGAAATATGGGACACTATGAAAAGATCAAACCTCCACATCATAGGAATAGAGGAAGGAGAAGAATCTCAAGAGAATAGTATTCATCAGATCTTCAACAGAATAATAGATGAAAATTTCCCCAAACTAAAAATAGACAAACCCATACAAATACAAGAAGCACATAGGACTCCAAGTAGACAAGATCAGAAAAGAAACTCCCCATGCCATATCATAGTTAAAATCCTTTTATTTTTTAAAAGTCACCAGTTTATTTAAATAGAAGAGGTGCTCACACTCCTCAAATAAACTTAATTCAGTTTAACATCATTAGCAAAAAATCACTTAGAAAATGTACAAAAATAAAAAAGTTAACACATTTAATCCTGCAAGGTTTTTGTAAGGACTGGAAAGCAGGCTTTTGGAGCAGCATTTGGGCATGGCTGGGAGCTTCTTTGGTTTGATATAACACACATAGAAGATGCAACCTATTTCAGATGACAATTTCAAATTCTTGCACATTTGAAAACAAAAGGCCAGCCTACAAACTTCTGGTGTGCTGTGTGATGGAACTCAACATCATTGGTGGGGTAGAAGTGTGGAGGGGAAGAGAGTGAGTCTTGCACTTCCTCCTTCAATTTCACTGACTTTGCATGGTGAAGGATATTAAAGAGGGTAGTAGTATGTTCTTATGCAGTCAGAAGGCCTCTTGAAGGGGGATTGGGGGGCACAACTGTTCTTTTAGAATCTGGTACCTGGCTGACCTTGTTTAAGAACAAGAAAACCTTCCAGAAGTGGAAGTCTTTTGCTACCTACCAGAATAAAAATACACCATTTTCCAGGAAAATACCCAGTTGCATTTGAAAACAGAAAAGTTCAATGGAAGGAACTAATTGACAGTTAAAAGGGTCTATGTAAACTTTGTGCTACTCAAATGAAGTTCAAGTATTACTTCTGGACTGTTTAAAGATCACTGAACTTATACAATATTCTGGTGATAAGAGTACAATTCACATTTGTGTTTCTGAACAAATAAACCACAACTGGCTTGAACACAACTTGTGCAATTAGAATTTTCATCTGAGTTAAAGACACATGCTACATATTTCCACGTGTTCAAAGTTAATTCAAACCACATATTTGACAGCTTTGTAATATACAACAAAGGTAAAAGGGTCTAGCATTTGTTTGTTTGAATAATACAATTACAGATTGTAAAACACCCTTTATACTACAAAGTCTTTTACTCGACAGCTACTTAAGACACAAAAATGCACTGGGCATCAACTTGAATACAAAAGGAGACAAAACTATCCTTTTCCCCCAGGCCATAGTGGGAAATATTGCTGACCTCATCCTTTGAAGCCTGCAGGATGGTTATTTCTCCCATATAACATTATTACACTGGTAAGAAAATCTGTATAAAATATGCATATATCAAGAATTTAAAAAATCTGATATGATTTTAGAGTTTGCATGACCAATCACATGACCCACTCAAGATTGATTAGCACTGTTAAATACATAAGCACACACATATGCACATATGCATGTATAAGTGTATGTACACATACATGCATATATGTATGTCATAGATCTTTCTTTAAAAAAAAAACAAAACCCAAAACAAAACAACATTTAGCCAGAAGGTTACCCAGGATGAGGGGTCTGTTGAAATGATGAGGTGACGGATAAGTTGGATTTCACAACAATATTGGTCTATTTTGTCTCTGTTCAGTTTTGTTTGTTTCATTTACAATTTTTTTTTCCAGCAGACAATACTATTCAGCTTGTGCTTACTTTCCCTATAAGGGCAAGAAAATTTCAGGTAGCCATTTGATTTTTTAAAAAAATATCTATTTTTTAATTTATTCATTTAATTATGTGTATGAATGTACTGTCTGCATGTAGGTTTGTACACCCGTGTTGTACAATGCCACAGAGGTCAGAAGGGGGTGTCGGATTCCCCTGGAACTGGAGTTTAAGATGGTTCTCAGCTGCCATGTGGGTGCTGGGGATCGAACCCGGGTCTTCTGCAAGAACAGTCAGCACTCTTAGCCACTAGGCCATCTCTCCAGCCCCGCCATTTGATTTTTATACTGAAATACTAATCTACCAAAATGCTTCCAGGTAGAAACAATGGGATTCAAAATTCATTTTTTAATTAAAAAATTTTTTTATGTGTATGAATGTATTGTCTGCATGTAGGTTTGTACACCCGTGTTGTACAATGCCACAGAGGTCAGAAGAGGGTGTCGGATTCCCCTGGAACTGGAGTTAAAGATGGTTCTCAGCCACCTCATGCTGGGATTGAACCCGGGTCCTCTGCAAGAGCGGTCAGCACTCTTAACTGCTAGATCATCTCTCCAGCCTTCAAAATCCATTTGTAAAGCCAATAGGTAAGTTTTTCAGACTATTTTCTGGATGCAGTAGAACTGGCTACCAAGATTGCATTTCAGGCTAGCAATTAGCTTTATGTTTCTTTCAAAAGTATGGAGAGCAGAAAGAGATTCAAAGTCTTTTATAGTATCTCTGCAACTTTAGTATTGTGATAGACAAAGGCATTTGGAAATATTGGAATGTCTAAACTTTTGTTTCACTAGACTTTCTTTATCATGTCTGTAGATGGCAACTAAAGTTGTCTCTGGCCAATTATGACTCATTGAAACCTAAACCTAACAAATTTAAATTAATACAATATAGACAAATGTCTTTTTTGGTTATTTGCACAAAATAAAATTTTCAGCTAAAAAATATTTTGGAGAAAGGAATTCATGTAATCTGTTGTTCCTTATGTAGAAATGGTGAAATTTTATAAGAATATTTCTCTAAATTGCCTTTTTAAAAACTATTTATTTATTTATTTATTTATTTATTTATTTATTTTAGACAGGGTCTCCCTATAGCCCCAGCTAGCCTGGAACTCATTCTGTAGACCAGGCTGGCTTTGAACTCACAGAGATCTGCTTGCCTCTGCCTCCCGAGTGCTAGGATTAAAGGCTTGTGCCACCACACCTGGCTTAAAGATAGTTCTTAGCCACCATGTAGGTGCTGGGAATCGAACCCAGATCCTCTGGAAGAGCAGTAGGCTCTCTTAACCGCTGAGCCATCTCTCCAGTGTCCCCCTAAAAGACCCCTCTTAATTTGACTTATAGTCTTCTCAAAGGCACTAAATTCTGCATCTGATCTCTTCCAAATATTTGATGCTTTTCAAAATGATTTCTGTAGCCTATTTGAAAAATAGAGTTGTCTAAAACAGTGTTTCAGTTTGTCAATTGATTCTATGACACGATGAGGCATTCTTTTCTATGATAACCAGCACAGAAGGCATAAATAGTTTCTTATTCTCTGAAATACCCTATCATGGACCTTCAAAAGGTTTATAGTGACAACTTAAGCTCATTTAATTTAACCAGGAAAAAATATGTTCTTGATGACCCAAATACTATGTTGTCATAGCAAGGAGAATTTTAGGGAAGTTGAAGAATAATATACACATACCTAAATTTGATATGAATTAATCTCCAAATCAGCTCTCAAAAATGACTATCTTGAGAGAGCTGGGTCCCAGGTATGGGCCAGCGGACAGGCAGGTCAGCTGGGAGTAGAGCACCCTGGGAGGTGAAGCTCAGTCCTTATCTTGGGTTGCATAGAGGCTGCTGGCCCATGCCAGAGATCTGAGGCACAGCAAACACCCCAACCCCACCCCCTACCAACTGGAACTCTGGAGGGAGGTTCCAATAAGTCCTACAAGCAACCCAGAAGAACTGGCTGGCAGCAGAGGATGTACAGTGCTCAGAAGGTGTCATCTGGGCTGTTACCTACCCAGTTCTTATGGAACAGAAAGGGAAGAGTGAACTACACCTTCCAATATATAACCAAAATTGAAAGCCTGAAACCTAAGTAAGTCAACACTCCATAAATAATGAGACTACAATGAAGGCACCTGAAGGAATCAAGGAAAGGAATCCTCCAACACGGTGAAATGCACTAGAGATTCGCACCAGAATACAGGCAAAAGGTAAATTATATGCCAAGATCACAACAAAAAACAATATGGGAAAAGCCCAGAATAACCCCACACCAAACTCTACAGAGCCGGTGGAGGACCCCTACAATGGGATCTCTGTAGAGATAGCGCAGGGTACAGATTGTAGATTAACAATCACAGATATATTGAAAGAAATCATAGAACTAAGGAGAAAGAATGAAAAACTAGAGGGAGACAATGAGAAACTCTGGAAGGAAGTGGAAACACTGCAAAGAACCCATGCTGAAATGAAAATGGAAATCAATGAGTGAAACAAGGAGCCTCAAGAAAAGATCAAGAAGCTCCAAAAGGATGTGGAAATAATAAAGAAAACAGAGGATGAAATAAAAAAGGAAGTCGAACACTCATCTAATCAAAAGGAAAGAATGGGAAAAAGCCTCAGAAGCAGAATGGAGGAAGCAGAAAAAAGAATATCAGACCTAGAAGATAACACAGAACAACTAACAAGCTCAAGTAAAGATTATGAAAAGTTTAAAAATACACAAGAGTGGAACAACCAGGAAATGTGGATCACTATGAAAAGATCAAACCTCTGCATCATAGGGATAGAGGAAGAAGAATCCCAAGAGAATGGTATTAATCAGATCGTCAACAGAATAATCAATGAAAATTTCCCCAAACTAAAAAAAGACAAACTCATACAAATACAAGAAGCACATAGGACACCAAATAGACTGGGCCAGAGAAGAAACTCCCCTCACCATATTATAGTTAAAACATTAGATGCCCAAAACAAAGACAAAAATCTGAAAGCCACAAAAGAAAAACAACAAATTACATATAAGGGAAACCTATCAGAATCACAGCTGACTTTTCAGTGCAAACCATGAAAGCAAAAAGAACGTGGAGCAAAGCATTCCCAGTGCTAAAGGACTATCGATGCCAACCCAGGTTACTATACCAGCAAAAATGTCAATTCTAGTTGAACAAAAGAGAAAAATCTTCCATGATGTAAACAAGATGAAAGAACACATGTCTGGAAAACCAACCCTTCAGAGAATACTTGAAGCAATTCAAAGGACAGAGGAGGATAGCAACTACCCCCAGACACCTTGAAAGAGAAATTAATAAAAGCAGAACTGCAGAAGTAGAAACCTAGACTAAAAACACAAATGGATAATAAGGTGAAAGGAAGCAACACACATCTCTCAATTATAACCTTAAATATTAATGGACTACACTCCCCAATTAAAAGGCATAGATTGGGAAGATTGATTAGGAAATAGAATCCATTGATTTGCTGTCTACAAGAAACCCATCTCACCCTTAAGTATAGACTCCAACTTAAAGTGAAAGAATGGAAAAAATATTCCAAGCAAATGGTACCAAAAAGAAAGCAGGAGTTGCTATTTTAATATCAGACAAAATAGACTTAAAAGTTGAAGCAATTAGAAGAGACAAAGAGGGCCATTACATCCTTATCAAAGGGAAAATTGACCATGAAGACTTCACAATCATGAATATATATGCACCAAATTCCAGTGCACCAATCTTTATAAATACAACTCTACAGGTCCTTAAGGCACAGATTAACCCCAGCACACCCATAGTAGGGGACTTTAATACCCCACTTAGTCCTTTGGATATATCAGCCGGGCAAAGAATAAACAGAGAGACATCTGAACTGAACAATACAATTCAGCAAATGGACCTCACAGATATCTTCTGAATATTCCACCCAAACACCAGAGAATACACTTTCTACTCAGCACTCCACAGAACATTCTCCAAAATTGACTACATACTTGGACACAGTAAAATCCTTGACAAATACAAAATAAATGAAATAATTTCACGCATTCTATCAGACCATAGTGCAATAAACCTCAATATCAACACCAGGACAAGCCCTGCTACCTACAGGAACACATGGAGACTAAACAACACACTCCTGAATAATGAATGGGTCAAGGAGGAAATAAAGAAAGAGAAAAAGGCATTCCTGGAACTAAATGACAATGACAGTACAACACAACAAAACTTATGGGACACTTTAAAAGCAGCCTAAGAGGGAAGTCCTGGGTGCATACATAAAAAATAGAAAGAGCACAAAAGCAGTCCTGGGTGCATACATAAAAAATAGAAAGAGCACAAATAAATAAGCTAACACTGCAGCTAAAAACACTTGAAAGACAACAGCAAACAAACCCTAAACACAACAGACAGGAAGAAATAAGAAAAATCAGAGCAGAAATCAATGAAATAGAAACAAAAAAATTACAAAAAAATCAATGAATCCAAAAGTAGATTCTTTGAGTGAATAAACAAGATAGACAGACCAGTTAACCAAAAGAAAGAAAGAGCAACTCCAAATCAATAGAATTCATGATGAAAGGGGAAATATTACAACAGACAATGAAAAGATCCAGACAATCATAGGGGATTACTTCAAAAACTTATACTCTACCAAATTTGAAAACCTAAGAGAAATGAATATCTGCAATCCAGGGAATCACCAAAGTTAAGCAAAGAAGAGACTGACAGCTTAAACAGACCCATAATATATGAAGAAATTGAAAATATAATAAGAGACCTCCCAACTGAAAAAAGCCCAGGTCCAGATGGTTTCACAGAAGAATTCTATAAAATATTTAAAGAGGGCTTACAACCATTATTACACTGTTCAGAAAGATACAGAGGGAAATCTCCCAAATTCCTTCTATGAAGCCATCATCACTCTAATACCAAAACCAGGCAAAGATGGAACCAAAAAAGAACTACAGACCCATCTCACTAATGAACTCAGATGCAAAAATTCTCAGCAAAATATTTGCAAACCATATACAGACCCACATCAAAAAGATCATCCACCATGATCAAGTTGGATTCATACCAGAGATGCAAGGATGGTTCAACTACGAAAATCAGTATATATCATAAAACCCATAAATGGACTGAAGGACAAAACCCACACAATCATCTCAATTGATGCGGAAAAAGCCTTTGACAAAATACAGCATCCTCTCATGATTAAAGTACTAGAGGGAATTGGACTGGAAGGATCATTCCTCAACATAATCAAAGCCATATACAAGAAAAACATAGCCAGCATCATCCTAAATGGAGAAAAGTTATAAGTATTCCCCATGAAGGTAGGAACCTGGCAAGGCTGCCCCTTGTCACCATTCCTCTTCAATATAGTGCTTAAAACCCTAGCTAGGTAAATAAGGCAAGAAAAGGAAATCAAAGGAATACTTATTGGAAAAGAGGAAGTAAAACTATCCCTTTTTGCTGATGATATGATAAATTACAGGGTTGCTAAAAACTCTACCAGAAAACTCCTAGAAACAATTAGGAGTATCAGTACAGTGACTAATTACAAAATTAACCTAGAAAAATCAGTAGCCTTTCTTTACACCAACAACAAGCAACTGAAGAAGGAATACAAGGAGACCTTCCCAATCACAATAGCCTCAAAAACAATAAAATACCTAGGAATAAACCTAACCAAAGATACCAACGTTATCTACGACAAAAATTTTTAACTTCTGAAGGAGATTGAAGAAGACATCAGAAGATGGAAAGATCTCCCATGCTCATGGATTGGAAAAATTAATGTAGTAAAAATGGCCATTCTACCCAAATTAATATATCAATTCAATGCAATTCCAATTAAAATCCCCAGGACATTCTTCACAGGCTTGGGAAAAAAATCTTAAATTCATATGGAACTACAAAAAACCCCAAATAGCTAAAGCAACCCTGAGTGAAAACAGCAATATAGGGGGAATTTCTATATGCGACATCAAACTATACTACAGGGCTATAGTCATAAACAGCCTGGTACTGGGAGAAAAACAGACCTGTAGACCAATGGAACAAAACTGAAGATCTAAACTTGAGCACATACAATTTCAGCCACCTCATATTTGACAAGGGGCCCAAAAAGATTCAATGGAGGAAAGACAGCATCTTCAGCAAATGGTGCTGTCAAAACTGGACCACCACTTGTAGAAGAATAAAATTAAATCCCTACCTCTCACCCTGTACAAAAATCAACTCCAAATGGATCAAAGACCTCAATTTGAAACCCCAAACCCTGAAAGTGTTAGATGAAAAAGTTAGCAGCAACTTACAAGACATAGGTGCAGGAAGGGACTTTCTAAATCAGACAGCAGCTGCACAGTAAATAAGGTCCACAATTGACAAGTGGGTCTTTATTAAACTCAAACGTTTTTGTACAGCAAAAGAAACAATCAGGGAAGTGAAGAGAAAACCCACAGAGTGGGAGGAAGCCTTCACTGCTGATTCATCTGACAGAGCATTAACTTCCAGAATATATAAACTACTCAAAAAACAAAGGAGTAAGAAAACAAATGACTCACTCAAAAGATGTAGTAAAGAGTTGAGCAGAGACTTCACAAGTGAGGACATAGAGATCACTGAGAAACATCTTAGAAAGTGTTCAACATCGCTAATAATTAAGGAAATGCAAATTAAAACCACTTTAAGATAACATCTCACCCTGATAAGTTTGGCTAGGATCAAGAGAACAAATGATACCAAATGCTGGAGAGGGTGTGGGGAAAGGGGAACACTCATCCACTGCTGGTGGGATGCAAACCTGTACAACCACTATGGAAAGCAGTATGGAGAACCTTAAAAGACTCAAAATGAGGGCTGGAGAGATAGCCTAGCGGTTAGGAGCGCCGACGCTCTTGCAGAGGACCCGGGTTCGGTCCCCAGCACCCACATGGCGGCTAAGAACCGTCTGTAACTCCAATTCCAGGAGAACTCCAGTTCCAGGGGAATCCGAGACCCTCTTCTGACCTCCGCGGCGTTGCACGACACGGGTGCACGGACCTGCATGCAGACAGTGCATTCATACACATTACAAGGATAAAAAAAAAAAAAAAAAAAGGACTCAAAATGAGCCTACCACCTGACCACCATACCACTTCGGAACTAATATCCATCAAACTCTTCCTACGCAAAGATTATCATGTACAGCCATGTTATTGAGCTCTCTTCACAATAGCAAAGAGCTGAAACCAACCAAAGTACCCCTGCTGATGAAGTGATACGAAAATATGGGTACATCTACACAATGGGAGTATCAGGGTAAGAAAGATTAAACAGTATGAAATTTGCAGGTAAATGGCACTGAACTAGAAGATTTTATGCTAAGGTGAAGTAACATCCTCAGAAAAACAAAAGACAAATGGTATCCCTTATAGTGCACGTGTGCTAGTACCGAAGTACCTAGTGTAAACAAAATGAGCAACGTTAATATTAATATTCCTCACTATTTAAGACAACTGTGCTCCTGTATTAAGAATCCTTACACAGGTTCTAGAGCTGACTAACATAATATTTTCTAGACCTTGGACTTTAGTATATATGATGAAAGGTATGTGTGCATCTTTTTAGAGTAATATGGCTGATTAAATGGAAAGAGTGCGAATCAAGGAAATATGCATATGGAAATAACATATAGTTTGTTTTCAAAAGGATACAATGTTATATAGGTCGCAATGTAACAGGCTGAGTGCAAGTTAGACTTTCCGGGTGCTTACAACCATACCTGAAGTTCCTACCAATTTGGCGAAGGGACTGGGGGACAACTTTGTTCCTTGCCTCGAGGTCAACTAAGTCTTAGGGGGATTATAGCATGGGGGCATTTTTTTTTTTAATTTTTATTTATTTCTGGTTATGTGTATGAATGTACTGTCTGCATGCAGGTCTGTGCACCCGTGTCGTGCAATGCCGCGGAGGTCAGAAGAGGGTCTCGGATTCCCCTGGAACTGGAGTTCTCCTGGAATTGGAGTTTCAGACGGTTCTCAGCCGTCATGTGGGTGCTGGGGATCGAACCCGGGTCCTCTGTAAGAGCGGTCGGCGCTCTTAACCGCTAGGCCATCTCTCCAGCCCCGGTGGGGGGGCATCTTTTGAAAAGTCCTGCAGAGTTGGTTCAGGGAGGTCTTGGAGAGCCACTAGGGGGACTTCAGCCAGTTCCCAGTCTATAAAGAGGAAAGTCTGCTCATGCTTCAGAAAAGGAAGCCTGGTCTAGCAAGACCTGATTTTGTCCTCATGTGGATGGAACTGGTGGATGAGGAGCTGAAAGAAGCAAGGGGCTCCCCCCCGCCCCAAAACCCGGAGAGACCCCTGAGGACCAGATCCTCAACTGACCTCAACAAAACAAAACCAAGTGCTAGGATTAAAGGCGTGTGCCACCATGACCTGCTAAGAATATAAAGCTTTTTAAAAATACCTTTATTGATGATTTGTATATTTCATACAAGAATATAAAGCTTTTTACTTAGCACTGATTTTATATTTATTTACTTGTATCTTTTACTTGAAACTTTGGATCCTCATAGTAGTCATATTGTTATCATTTTCATTTACTTTCAGTGTCCATTACTGTCACAACACACACAGTCTACACACATTCTCTCTCTCTCTCTCTCTCTCTCTCTCTCTCTCTCTCTCTCTCACACACACACACACACACACACACTTACACAGACTTATATGCACATTTCGTACTCTCCTACACTTACACAGACTTATATGCACATTTCGTACTCTCCTACACTTACACAGACTTATATGCACATCTTGTACTCTCTTACACACATTGTCACACCCATACACCCACAGGCTTTCTCACACTTTCACATACACACACAAAACACACATCCCACACACTCATACACAACTCACACACACAGCTATACATTAAAAAATGCTTTCAGAAAAAAACTCTAGCATGATCACTAGTATACTACTTTTATAATAAATAAGGTTTCTCTGAAGTTTTTTTTTGAGGGGAGAGACATTCTCCACCAAAGTATTTAGTCAAATTATTGTGCTTGCAAATGACCTGAAATAACTTCCATTTATTCAGTAACATAGTTTATTACTTTTAATTTTTAGTAATTGCTTTTTATTTGTTCATTTTTGCTTAATTGTATTTCATAATTATCTGAGATGATTCTCACATGGATCCAAAGAAAAATAAACTAGATAAAGGTCTTATTTTCTTCTCTAACTCCTGACCCCTGTACCCTGTTTCAGTTTATAGATTTAGTTTTATTTTTCATGTTTTGAAAAGTAAATCTACATTTATAAAATGTATAATGTATATATAAGTGCATATGTACACACGTGCATATATATTTTTCTTTCCTTTTAAAGGTAAGGTTCTTAACTGACCCTTTTCACTTAGAATTGTAATAATGCATCAAATATTGTGCATTATATCTGCAGATGAATAGTGCTCTATAGTGTGGCTGGATTATAACGTAACCATAGCCCTCTGTTTATGGGCATTTATACTGTTTCTAGTTTTTGGCTGTTATAAGTAGTGCTGCAGTATATAGTCATACACATTTTTCTGTACTTTTGCTGATATTATGACATTGTTGTTTCAAAGCATAGACACATATGCAGTTTTGGGATACTGGGTATTCCAGTTCTTCTCAAGGGGTGCCTTGTAGAAGCTACAAGCTCAAAGCAACTAAACACCAGTAGCCAGAGAGGTAAATATGGCATCATCAAGCAAATAATTAAACAGCCACATTTGGAACAGCTGGGTCTATTGGGCTGCTCACCATTATCCACATACACAGACATCTGGTGGAATAGGTTTAGCCCCAAGTCTCAAGTTCTGATAAAGGTTCTCTAAGAAAAATGTGTAGTCATTCCAGAAGGCTCCCCACAGTGGGTTTGGACCCTGAGAGTAGAGGGACTGTTCTTAAAATTAAAACATAGTTTAAAGGCTCTGTATTAACAGTGGCCTGAGAAAATAGTAACTATAGGAAAGAAGAAAAGAAGGAGGAAGAAGAGAGAACAGCGACTAAAGACAATCACCAAGCACTTATGAAATGTGTGCAACATATTGGATCATTTGATTTTCATCACATAACGAGGCAGTTATTTCAACCAAGTTTATTACAGAAATGAGGAAACTGACCTACAAAAGAAAGAAAGAGACAGAGAGGAAGAATGAAGAGAAGAGATGGGATTTGTAGGATCACAAACTTAAAGAAGTAGGCAGAAACCAAGGTACACTACAGCAGCAGCCATGATGCCTGAAGAATCCTCCCTTCCCTTTCCCTCTTCTGAAACTATAGACCTGCAGTTTGTGCACAAAGTAAAACCACTGTGCAACAAAGCTCAATATCAACACCAGAATAAGCCCAACGATCAACAAGAACACAAGGAGACTAAACAACACACTCTTGAATAATGAATGGATCAAGGAAGAAATAAGAAAGAAATAAAAACATTCCTGGAACTAAATGAAAAGGACAATGTAACACAACAAAACCTATGGGATACCTTAAAAGCAGTCCTAAGAGGGAAGTTTATCATCCTGGGTGCCTACATTAGAAAAACAGAAAGACCACAAGTGAATGATCTAACACTGCAGCTAAAAGCACTTGAGAGGCAACAACAGATGAACCCTAAACACAACAGACAGGAAGAAATCACAAAAATCAGAGCAGATATCAATGAAATAGAAACAAAGAAAACAATACAAAGAATCAATGAATCTAAAAGCTCTTTCTTTGAAAGAATCAACAAGATAGACCCCTGGCTCAGTTAACCAAAAGAAAGAAAGAGGAACTCCAAATGAATAGTATTTGTGATGAAAAGGGAAACATCACAACAGAGAAATGATTCAGACAATCATACAAGAATACTTCAAAAACCTATACTCTACTAAATTTGAAAACCTAAGAGAAATGGATGAATATTTGAAATTCTGGAATTCACCAACACTTAACCAAGAAAAGACTGACAGCTTAAATAGACCCATAAGATATGAGGAAATTGAAAATGTAATAGTAAACCTCCCAACTAAAAAAAGCCCAGGCCCAGATGGTTTCATGGCAGAATTCTATAAGACATTTAAAGAGGACTTACAACCCTTATTACTAAAACTGTTCAGAAGGATACATACAAGCAGAGGGAAATTCCCCAAATTCCTTCTACAAAGCCAACATCACTCTAATACCAAAACCAGGCAAAGAAACAATCAAAAAAGAAAACTATAGACCCGTCTCATTAATGAACATAGATGCAAAAATACTTGCAAACTGCATACAGACCCACATCTAAAAGATCGTCCCTTATGACCAAGTTGGATTCATTCCAGAGATTTGTTGAACCAGGGATGGTTCAACATATGTAAATCAATAAATATAAAACACATAAGTGGACTGAAAGACAAAAGCCACACGATCATCTCAATTGACACAGAAAAAGCCTTCGTTTGACAAAATCCAGCATCCCTTCATGCTTAAGGTCCTAGAAGGAACTGGACTGGAGGGAACATTCCTCAACATAATCAAAGCCATATACAACAAACCCACAGCCAACATCATCCTAAATGGAGAAAAGTTAGAAGGATCTCCTTAAAGGCAAAAATTTGGTTTCTTACTCTTTGTTTGGAAAACAATAAACACATGTATTTATGTGTAAAGATAAAACACATCGTTCTGGGTGTGGTGGTGCATAACCATAATCTCAGCACTCGGGAGGCAGAGGCAGGTGGATCTCTATGAGTTCAAGGCCAGCCTGGTCTACAAAGGGAGTTCCAGGCCAGCTGGGACTATATGGAGACCCTGTCTCAAAAATACACACACAAAAAAAATAAAATACATCTTTTTCTTTAAATATTTTATCTTTATTTTATTTAATTTTATTGAAATTTTTATGTGTTTCATAGATGTTTTTAATCGGTCTTAATTGGCTCTTACACTCAATTCTCTCTTGGGATCCTCCTGCAGGGCTACCCCCTTCCCCAGAGTTCATACATTCTGTCAGAAATACATCTTAATAAAGCAAACACATACCTAATTGCTACTGGCCTTAAAAAGATAAGCAGACACACCTAAGCCCCGCCTTCCCTGCTGTCTTCACCACAGTCACATCTCTGTCACAAGGGTAAACTTCCAACTGCCACCAGTGTGCTTTAGCTTTGCCAGGCATTTGTACTTTGTACAGATGGAATGGCAGAGTATCTTTATCAACTTCGTTTCACTCAACATTATATTTGAAAGGCTGGTGTTGGCAGGATCTGTGTAATAGTTCATCCATGCTCATATCTATACGCAATTCCACTTTATGAATACACCACAATTTATTAAGCTTTCTGCAGATGGCTGCTTGCAGGGCTCCTGCACACCCTCCTGAGTGCGCCTCTTGGTGCACATCTACATGCACTTCAGCTATGTGCCTGTCTGGGAGAGAAGTCACTGACGGAGTCTTAAATAGATATATCCTCACTTTGAGTGCCTAAAGCCAAACTCTTCAGGCTAGCTGTACCAAGTTACATTTCATCCACTTTCCAATTATTTAATAACCTCATCAATACTTAGTTTCTACAGTCTTTTTCATTTTGGCATTTAAAGTCTTTATTTAAAAATATATTATGATTTTAATGAGGCTATTTGCCTCTTTCTTGCATGTGTTTAAGACTTATCTCACACTCATATATGTACCTTCCAGATAAAATCCCTTTGTCAATTATATATGTTATGAATATTTAGCATCTCTTACCTGTAATTTGTTTAATGGTGTTGTTTAGTAAAAGCTCAAATCACATATTTTGTTGGCATGTTGACCAGATATTATCTCTGGATGGTGATGTCCAGGCAGTATGCATTTGTTAACATTTTTCAGTCTGTTGATTGCATTCCTTATTGCTTTCTAGTCTCTTGATTGCATTCCTTGTTATTTTCTTGTATTCCGTGTCCTTACCCACACGAGAGGGAAGGTCATAGTTGTGGTGTTCATAGAGCAGAGCTCTCCTGTTCTTGTTTTTCCTGTCTGACCTTCAGCTGCCCTTTGCTGCTATATCCTCTGTCTTTGGATTGAGCTTCATGTCTGTTGGCTTTTCATCCCTCTAACTGGTGTTCTTTCTCTTGGGGATACCCTTAAAAAAGCACCCCAGTTGGACGTTCAATAATTATTTGAAGAATTTGGAGCTTTGTGTATTTTCATCAAAAATGATTCCCTTCACAAATTATCATGTCATTTTCCCCATGGATTTTCAACTGATACAGGTGGTTGGTCAGTAGAAAATACTGGCCTCTCGCTAAGCCTTTGCCTTTCACCCCACGACTGCTGAGTCTCTTCTGATTTCCAGCTATGGCCAGGAGGGTAATTTAATGGCTCACAGATTCCTCTTGTAGTAGTTCAATGAAGGCAGTGAACTGGTGGGAAAACCTTCCCTTCAAATCACAGATTCTCAGAGGGCATAGTACACTCAGACCCAATTCAGGCTCTGCTCAGCATCTGGTAATCCTGATATTTGATGTGAGCTTGGAAGTAAGAGCCTCAGTGCAGGGATGATGAACCTCCATCAGGGGAGACACACACCCTCAGTCGGGTTTTCCTGTTCTTTGGATAACAGGTTGTCATAGGTACTCAGTAGCAACCTGGACCTCAGGATAAATAGGCTGGAGTGTGAGACACAAATTCGTTCTATAGGGGACCAAAGTGCAAAGAGAAAACTATAACAATCATCTTCCCAAGATGGGAAGACATGCAGATATGAAGACCACAGCCTGTTTTTTCTAAATAACTATTTGAGAATGTTATATGTTATATTTGATCATATTCAGATCCCCCCTTCTCTCAGATCCACCCATCTCTCTCCCCCACACTTTATGTTCTTTCTTTTTTTAAGTCCTATTGAGTCTAATTTATGTTTCTCCAATACTCCTAGGTACGGGCTCATCTCCTGGAGTGAGGTCAACTTACCCAGCATCACATCCTTAAAGAAAACTGAGTTTCCCTCTCCCAGCAGCTATCAATTGCTGATAGCTCCTCAGCTGGGGGTGGGGCTTCTTGTGTAAGTCTTGTACATGCTGTCACTCTTTGCACCTAAGCCTCTTTAATATCCAGTCAGCAAGTTCTTCACTCCTAAAGGTGAGTGATGGATGAGCAAGCCCAGAAAGCTCCTCTTTCTCAGCCTCAGGTTCCTTGAGAGGAGCCAATGTGAAGCAGAGCCTGGAATCAAGCAGACCCAGAGCATCATGGCTGGTTTCACTAGCATTTCCTTTGCCTAGATTTTCTTTTTCCTTCTGCAAGTCTGACAGATAGTGATACTACTGGTACCGACAGACCTTGCAAGCTCTTCTTGCTGAAGGCTTCTGCCAAAGCTAGTAGGTGAAGAAGGAGCAACAGCTGAACCATAGCAGCTGCAGCCATCTGCTTGAAGATAAAAAGCATTGCCAAGAATCTAGAAAAGGAAAAAGAGAGGACACACTCAAGCCCACCAGCTGTTCCTGCTTTGGATGGATTGAAGGCACAGGAGCGAATAGGTGGATTTTGTTTTTATTTCCTGAGGTAGCTGTACACTTCCCCATCTGCCATTCTGCCTTCTCCAGCATTGCTGTTTCCTGGTGGACACTGATACTCTAGATATCATCTCACTCTGATAAGACTGGCTAAGATCAAGAAAACAAAAGACACCAAATGCTGGAGAGGTTGTGGGGAAAGCAGAACACTCGTCCACTGCTGGTGGGAATGTAAACTCTTACAACCACTATGGAAAGCAGTGTGGAGAACTCTTAAAAGACTCAAAATGAGCTTACCACCTGACCCAGTAATACAACTCCTGGGTATATACACACAAGACTCATCCTACCACAGAGATACATGCACAGCCATGTTTATTGCAGCTCTCTTCACAATAGCAAAGTGCTGGAACCAATCCAAGTGCCCCTCAACTGATGAATGAATAGAGAAAATGTGGTACATCTACACAATGGAGTTCTATGCAGCAGTAAAGAAAGATGATATCATGAAATTTGCAGGAAAATGGATGGAACTGAAAGATATTATGTTAAGTGAAGTAAGATATTATGTTAAGTGAAGTAACACAATCCCAGAAAAACAAACGATGACATCTACCTGAATGAGCAGACAGGCATTATCGTCTCCAATTCTAATGGTGTCCACTCCCAATTCCTCCTCTTCGATGGTGCCGCAGACAGCATTCAGGACAGACAAATGTGTCTGTTTCACTTCTTGGCTTAAGCCCTGTCAACCAGACAAAGAATAAACAGAGACATCTGAATTAATCAATACCGTACATCAAATGGACCTAACAGATATCTACTGAATATTCTACCTGAGCACCAAAGAATATACTTTCTATTGAGGACTCCATGAAATTTCTCCAAAATGGATCATAAAACAAAACAAACCTCCACAAATACAAAAATATTGAAATAATTCCATGCATTATATCAGACCACAATGCAGTAAAGCTTACACTTAGCACTGGAAGAGGCCCTACTAACTACAAGAACATACCCTTGAGTAAAAAATGGGTCAAATGAGAAATTAAGAAAGAAATAAAAGTATTCCTGGCATTGAGTAAAATGGAAAATACAGCACAACAAAACCTCTGGGACCCTGTCCTAAGAGAGAAGCTTATAACTAATTGCCAACAATAAAAAACTCAGAAAAGAGGACACATAAATTACTTAATATTGCAGCTCAAGACTCTTAAAAGGCAACAACAAATGAAACTCAAACACCACAGAAGAGAAGAAATAACAAAAATCAGATCAGAAGTTAAAGAAATAGAAACAAAGAAAACAATACAAAATATCAATAAATTCAAGAGCTGGTTCTTTGAAAAGATGAACAAGATAGACAGATCTTTAGCCCAGTTAATCAAAATAATGAGCAGCTCCAATCAACAAAATTAGAGATAAAAGGGGAAACATAACAACAGACAACAAAAAGATCCAGAACATTATAAGGGAATATTTTAAAAACCTATACTCTATTAAATTTGAAAACCTAAATGAAATGGATATATAGCCGAAATCATGGTAATCACCAAAGTTAAACCAAGAAGAGATAAACAGCTTAAACAGACCCATAACATATTAGGAAATTGAAACAGTAATATAAAACCTCCCAAGTAAAAAAAGCCCAGGCTCAGAAAGATTTATGGCAGAATTCTACCAGACATTTACAGAGGATCTACAACCAATATTACTTAAATTATTCAAAAAGATAGAAACAGAGGTAGAGCTCCCAAATTCCTTCTATGAAGATAAACCAAAAAAGAAAACTATAGACCCATATCCTTAATGAAGATAGATGCAAACATTCTCAACAAAATGCTTGAAAACTGCATAAAGGCACATATCAAAAAGATCATCCACTATGAGCAAGTCGGCTTCATTCCAGAGATGCTGGGATGGTTCAATCTATATAACTCGATAAATGTCATAAATCATATAAGTGTTCTCAAAGACAAAAATCACATGGCCATCTCAATAGGTGCAGAAAAGGCCTTTGGCAAAATTCAACATGTATTTACGTTAAAAAGTCCTAGAGGGGGCTGGAGAGGTAGCCTAGCAGTTAAGAGCACCGACTGTTCTTGCAGAGGACCCGGGTTTGATCCCCAGCACCCACATGGCGGCTGAGAACCATCTGTAACTCCAATTCCAGGAGAACTCCAGCTCCAGGGGAATCTGACACCCTCTTCTGACCTCCGCGGCATTGCACGATATGGGTGCACAAACCTACATGCAGACAGTACACTCATACACATACAAAAATAAAATAAAAAGAATATTAAAAAAAAAGTCCTAGAGGGAATTAGACTGGAGGGAACATACCTCAATACAATTAAAGTTACATACAACAAACTCACAGCCAACATCATTCTAAATTTAGAAAAACTGGAAGCATTCCCTTTAAAATCAGGTACCCGACATGGCTGTCCACTATCTGAACCCATTTTCAATATAGTACTTGAAACTGTTGCTAGAGAAATAAGACAAGAGAAGGAAATGAAAGGAGTACGAATTGGAAAGGAAGAGATAAATTATCTCTTTTTGCAGATGATATGATATTATACCTAAGAGATGTTAAAAATTCCACCAGAAATCTCCTAGAAATTATCAACAGTTTCAGCAAAATAGCAGGTCATAAAATTAATCTACTTAAATCAGTAGCCTTTCTATATACCAATAATAAGCAATTGGAGAAAGAGTACATGGAAACCCTCCCATTTACAATAGCCTCAAAAAATATTTGACCAAAGAAATTAAAGATCTATACAATGAAAATTTTAAATGTTTAAAGAGATTGAGGAAGACCCCAGAAGATGGATGGGACTCCCATGCTCATGGATTGAAAGAATTAATATTATGAAAATGACCATCCTACCTGAAGTGATATATAGATTCAATGCAATCCCAATGAAAATCCCCTTGACACTTTTCACAGAATTAGATAAAACATCCTAAAACTGATATGGAAACACAAAAGTCCCTGGATAGCCAATGCTACCCTGAGCATAAAGAACAATGTAGGGGAGATTACTATACCAGATTTCAAACTATGCTACAGAGCTATAGTTATAAAACCAGCATGGTATTGGCACTATGATAGATCCATAGATCAATGGAATATAATTGAAGACCCAAACTTGAGTACATGCAATTGCAGCCACCTGATATTTAACAAAGGGGCCAAGAATACTCACTGGAGGAAACAGCAGCTTCAGCAAATGGTGCTGGCAAAATTGGCTCTCTGCCTGCAGAAGAATGAACCTAGACTGTTATCTTTCACCTTGTACAAAAGTCAACTCCAAATGGATCAAAGAGTTCATGTGAAACCTGTCAGTGGATTCTTGTCCCATAGAATGTTTTCTGCCTTTCCAGCTCTCTACTCCCCTCTCGTCCCAGGATTCAGGCGATAGCTCCCATACTACCACCACATCTCACCCTGCTGAGCCTTTGCTCCTCTCTTCCTTGGGCATGACTTGCATCCCTTTCTGTATATTGACCAAAATGGAATGGAATCCCCATTTTATAGAGGAGTAAACTGATTCTGAGATGCGACACTATCATCTTCTGCCTATCTAATGGCCTGAAAATGATGGCTGGGCCTAGAAGTCATGTCTGTTAATGTAAGCCTGGTACTATGCTGAAGACCTGCTATCAGGAGAGGAGACACTTGAAGAGAGACACGTGTGTCCATTTCTGTGGCTGTCAGATCATCACCTTTTTTTCACTTGCAAAGCTAGTGATTTTAATGGCATGGTAGCCTTGAGTTTGAAGCAGAGCTGCAAAGAAAAAGAAAAGATCCAAAGAAGGATCTGTCAAAGGAATGGAGTCACAAAGAACTCTATGAGGCTCTGGATGGGTGGGAGTCCAACCTCCTAGGAAACCTGATTTTTCTCTCTCAAACTGGGGATCCTTGAGACCACATTTTCCTCTGCCCTGGGGCAGCCTGGTGCTCAGGTTTTCTCCCCTCCTAGGAAAGGACCAATTAGTCTATCAATTAGTCTATCAATTAGTCTATCCCACAGTTAAATTGACTTTGCCTCATGACTGACTTTCCATAAATTGTAAGATGGCTTTATCTGTCTTAAACTTTGACCAAATTGTAGATATATCCATTTTCATTTACCACTTTCTGTTTCCTGATTTCTCTTTTCTTTCCTTTCTCTCCTTTTCTTTCTTTCTCTTGTGTGTGTGTGTGTGTGTGTGTTTGTGTGTTTGTGTGTTTGTGTGTGTGTGTGTGTTTCCCTCATGGCTCTCTACCTTTACATTTATTATTATTATTATTATTATTATTATTATTATTATTATTGGTCTTTTTGAGACAGGGTCTCCCTGTAGCTTCAACTGTCCTGGAACTTACTCTGTAGACCAGGCTGGCCTTGCACTCACAAAGATCCCCCTGCCTCCCAAGTGCTAGGAAATTTATAATTTTTTATGTGTATGAGTGTACTGTCTGCATGTAGGTTGGTGCACCCTTGTTGTGCAATGCTGCGGAGGTAAGAAGAGGGCATTGGATTCCCTTGGAACTGGAGTTAAAGATGGTTCTTAGCTGCCACGTGTGTGCTGGGAATCGAACCCTGGTCCTCTGCAAGAGCAGTTGGTACTCTTAACCACTGATCCATTTATTCTTTTTTGAAGACAGGGTCTCTCAGTAGACCTGAACTTCATGTTTAAGTTCATGTTAAGCTGGCCAGTGGGCTTCAGGTATCCGCCTGTCTCTGAACCCTGCTGCCTCAGTGTTCAGGTTACAGGAGCTTAGGGCCAATTTTTTATGTGGTCCTAAGGACCTAAACATGGTCCTCTGCTTATGAAGCAGGCACTTTGCTGACTGAACCATCTCCCCTGCCCTGCTTCCTAATTTCTTGTAAGAGACAGGGAATCTATGTGGCATATTTATGAATCTAGGTGTCCTTTGTGGACACAAAAGCACAACCCTGACCTCAAAGAGGAAAATAGATAATTTATTCTGGAGCCAAATATGAGTGACCATGGGCAGCAACACAGATTCAGGTTCTCCAGATTCCATGATCCAGTGCAGAAGCAGTTTTGTGAAGTTTTTATAGTAGCAGAAAAGAGAAAAGTCATAAAGCAAGATGGTTTTCAAATATATTGTTGAAAACATGAAGTAGGAAGTTACAGCAAAAGAGAAATCTCACTACAGGCCTCCGATGCTCTCTGAGGACACTCAGTCTTTCGAATAGTGGGGGCTAGGGCTTGTTAAGTTAATACATTACAAAAAGTACTTTTTAATTTGTTAGTCACAAGATGTTAAGTCAAACACAGAAGTGGGTAAGGAATAGCTATTTAGGGGCTAAGGATGGCTCAAGATAAATTAGACTCTGAAGGTGCAACATTCCAAACCCTCCACGGTCATTGAATCAGTTGATGAGTCAGGGTCAGGAGGTTCATACAAAAGTGTAGTTTTTCTGGGAGCATTCTTTCATATGTGTAACATTAAGGCCTTGCAACTATTGCCCAAACTGTCCTAAATTCATGGGCTAACCTTCCTCTTATTTTATGTGACAAATCTTAATGTCTTTTTTAAATGGCATCTCAAGATCTACCTTCTCCACCTGTCTTCTTCAGGTCAAGCTGGGTTACTTATTTATCCAGTACTTTCCCCACTTTGTCTCTAATCTTTAGGTCAGACACTGCTTTTTCTTTTGCCTCTGCCTCATTACCTGCAATAGTACACCCCTGAGTCCTAGTCAGTGCTTGTCTTCTGACTGAAATGCTTCAGAGCAAACCTCACTACACAAATGGCACAGTTGTGTAGCTAATGCAAATAGTTATTAAGCCTGTCTCTGTCTACAGCTGAGGCTAGATTTCTTCCAGCGTAAGCATGCTCTGCCAGTTCATCACTGCATCCCATGTCTTGAGATATCTTTACCTGGCTGAACAGTCTGGCATGTGACACTATGAGCAGAGTGTTCTTGCTCTGATTGTATGGTGGAGAAACAAGGGATTCGAAGCTAGAAGACCTGGGCTTGTATACTCATTCTCTTGGCCACTAGACCCCCATTTCAATGCTGGAATAAAAAATAACATGCCTTACTTAAGTTCTTGAGTTGCTGCAGGATCAAAGTAGATAATGAGGTGATGCACGAAAAACTACTTTATAAATCACATATCTGTGTATGTGTGTGTGTAATCCATTGTATTTGTTGATTCTATGTTTGCAAATGTGCATATTGCCTAAAATTTATTTGTAACCCGAAACTAGTACACATGTTAATTTCACAGTCATTTGTGAATATGTGCACAAGGGCGTGAACATTTTTTCTCTGACATGCATGCCCTGGCGAACTATTTGACCATTTAAAATGGGCTGGAAAGCAGTGCTGAAGTGCTGTGCAGGCCTCTAAAATCTTGGAAGGCAGTGATATGCCTTACAGATAAGAGCTTTGTTGAGAACAAGTCAGAGTTAGTAGCCATAAGCTCAATGTTAATGTATCAGCAATACATATGTCAGTTATGAGCCTTCAAACAGAAACTCATGTAAAACAAGATTATGTTTATCTTTTGATGAAATTAGTCCTTGCTGAAGCTTGAAGGAAGCATTTGCTAATTCAGTGTCAGCGGTGGCTTTGTGAGATACAACTGACCCAAATGACCCACAGTCACTGCATTTGTCAGTAAGAGACCCTTCTCTTTGGATGTCGCTGCCATCCTGTCTCTGAACACTCACCGTCTTTAGCCCAGTGGTTCTGAAGCTGGGTTTGCTCCCTAAGGACCATTGAGGAGCCTCCTGAAATGTAGATGCCCACGTCACAATGTGCAGGTACCTACTGAGCAGCTTCTAATGCATGTAGGAGTGACAGGGGAGAACTGACTTCCTCCAGGGGAGGCTCCTGGAGAAGTGAGTGGAGTTCACAGGATGGGCAGCCTTGGAATTGTCATATTAAAATCAGCCCACCCTATGGATACTATTGAATTTAACCTCTTACTCTTTCCCCTGGCCTGAGGGTTAGAAAATGTTGGCTAGGGATTGACCAGGGTGAAAATGAAAAATGAAACCAACCTCAGGAGCAGATTGTTCCTTATTAAGAACCATGAAGGACCACAGTGATCGAAACTGGGCCCAGAAGCACAGTTGGTCTGAGTTTTTATGGAGCTCTGAAGGTAGAAAGACCGGGTATTTTTCTGCAGTTCTGTCTTTCTATGGTGTTATGGTTTGGGGGTTTGGGGCCAAGAGAGCTGGCATGTTTTCCCAGACAGCACAGCCACTGAGTTGGAGATTGGGGATTCATACAGTTTCCAGGTGGAGGTTTCTCAATTTAGCTGGGGATTTCCAAGCTGAGCCATTTGTTCTTCACTGATCCTTAAAATGATGGCTGTAGATGTTCCGATTACTCAAGCCTTTCATATATTGGAGAATCAGAGGAACATGGTCCTGCTCTATTTTTAGTAAATTGTCTCCTAAGACATGTACAAGGAGGGAAGCTAAACTGAATGCATTTTGGTCTGCAGACTCCAGGCTCAGGAGCAGTGTGGGATTACCATCACATTGATGTTCTCTACCAGGACAAATGCTAATTCTGGTTTATACTTAAAGCCATTGCATATTGTCAAGGGAATGCCAATTAGGGCCATCAAACACTCACTTTTCCAGATAATCTCAGCTCTAGAGCACGGCAAGAACATTTCTATGTGCTTTTTATATAACAAGAGCTTCAAATTGCATTTAAATGGAAAACAATACTTTTTCAGAACTCTGGGACTGGCTGGTCTGCTCATGCTGAGGGATCAACGATCAGGAATACTCTCTTTCCATTGAATGAAATAAGGTGTACTGTGGACATCAGGGGCAAGTTCTCGCTTTTATGTTTTGCAGCAATATGAACTTGAAACAATACTTGAGCTCTCAAGTCCACCTCTTCTAGGACAGTGGAGATGACAGTGCACATACACTGAAGTCTGGCAAGCACTGGGTGGTGGCTTCCCTCTTCCAGCTCCATAGACAGTAAAGTGTATCTTCTTTCTTTTGTTTCCTTCTCCTTCCTTTCTTCTGTATGTGTGTGTGTGTGTGTGTGTGTGCACGTGCATGAGCGTGAGTATGGTGTATGTGCAATGTGCACACGCACACATACAAGTACAGACACCAGAAGAGGATTTCCGGTGTCCTGCTCTGCCACTTTCCATCATTTTCCTTTGAGACAGGCTCTCCCACTGAACCTGGAGCTAGGCTGGCAGCCAGCAAGCCCCATGGATCCTTTTGTCTCTTCTCCTCACAGTTTTAGGGTTACAGATGGCTACACCCAACTTTTTACCTGGTCCTGGGATCCAAATTCACATCTCCATGCATGTGCAGTAAGCACTCTTGGCCACTGAGCCATCTCTGTAGCCCCACATCTTATTTTTCAGATCCTGGTCTGTGCTCCAAGTCTAGACAAATCACCTACCCTCTCCATTCTCGTCTCTTCTTCCTTCCCTATCTGATAATTGAACTGGAAAATTACTAGGATGGTTTCAGGAATAATCTTATTTACTTCAAAAGAGCAACCCTCCTCATACCCCCAAGATTTATGAAAATCAAGTACTCTGCCCTTATTCTGGCAACAGAGAGAAGCTAATTGGCCATTGTGAGCATCTACTTTTCCCAAGCTGAGTTGGGCAGAACTTCTGTGGGGATTTGATGTACTGTTTTTGCTTTATTGTTGACTCTGCTGGTTCATCTTTTTAGCTCACATGCAAGTATATCATAGATGGCAAGCAAATGTTTCCTCCATATAGCAACAAAAAAACAGAGAAGCTTATGGTTTTTAAAATCGAATTCTAAATTCTGCCTGATTAGATGTGGGCTGGGGGGCTGTTCCTCCTGCTTCTCCTGCTCTCCCCTCCTCTTCCTTCTCCTCTCCTCCTTCTCCTTCTTTTCAGTAGTAGGAAATAATCCTAGGCTCTTGTGCCTGCTGGGAAACTACTCAAGTACTGAGCTAAATCCTAACACTGTTTTTATTTTTTTTTATTTCCAGACAATGTCTCATTAAGTTGCCCAGACTGGTCATGAACTACTCTGTAGCCCAGGACAGCCTTGAACTTAGAATCTCAATTTTTTACCTTCCTAAGTAGCTGTGATTATAGGCCTGCACTCCGAGGCCCTTCTAGAGAGGCTTTTTTAAAGGGAAATTGGCAGTCACTATTTAAAAGAGTCAAGCATTGTATCAAACAAAACCACAGAAAACATTAGGTAACTTACTGAGATCTGACTGCTTTAGAAAGAATTGGCCCAGCTTCCATTTATGGATAACTGACAGAGAAGGAATGAAATAAAACAAAACAATAACAACAAAAATTTTGGAGCAAGGTTGGAGTGCCCCAGTTTAATAAAAAAAACATTTTTATTTGAAAAGAAATTAGGCAGGGAAGCTATGAACCATTATGTGAAAATGAATACATTTGATTATGCCAAACACTAAGCATTTTTATTTAAGGAAGGAATCCTGCTGAATAAATGTTTGTGATGTCTAGAGCTAAAGAAAAATTAATATCTAAAATATATGATGGGCTTCTCTATTGCAGTGTGAAGAATGGGAAAAGAACCAAAGAAACCGGAATATTTTAAAAATAGATGTGAGGGCTTAAACTGCTAATAATCAGAGATGTGAAAATTAAAATGACTGCTTCATTTTTTCCCTAAATCAGGGTGTAAATTGGATACCATCAAGTGTTAGCAAAGATGTAGGGAGCAGACTCATCTTCATGACCGGCTGGATGGGAGTTGACACAGGCCTTGTGCGAAGCCATCTGGCAGTCCTCAGGGGAGCAGGTCTAGCTTTGCCTCACAGTCCAGAACTCTATTCCAGGGATAATATTCTGGAATGCTGTCATGCAAGTCCATAAGGAGATGAGTCTGGGGTGATGCAACATGCAGGCAATGAAGATCTGGGGAAGAGTCTGTGGTAAATGCTTTCTGTGGGCTGTTCTGCTATAGATAGGAGACAAATTAGACTTAGCCAAAGAGATAAGCTATGTAGCCAAGGATGACCTTGAATTTCTGGTCTTCCTCTTTCCACCTCCCAAGTGCTAGGAATACAGTTATGCACCACCAGTCCTGTCTTATGTAGCCCTAGAGATCAAACCTAGGGCTAGGCAAACACTCAAGACTGAGCTCAGTTCAGGATAAAATTATTATCATGTTGTGTCTTATTCTGAATAGCTGGTGTCAGAACTCTTGTCCATTCCTGAATGGTAATGGTCATTCTTTGATGGAGCCCTTGTTATTCTCTCAGAGATTTTTATCATAGTTGGCATTATGTATCATAGTCTGTGACAATCCTGCAGGGAGGATGACTGATGAAGTTACAAGTGAGCAGAAAGGGGCTTATTCTTTGTAGGGGTTAAAACGTGCATAGCTGGCACTGTCCTCCTTGTGTAGATTTCTTACAGATGGATAAGGGGAAGTTAGTGAATGCATATCTGTGCAGTAGAAACTTACTCTTACCCTAATGAAATAAACAGGCATAATGGAGGGGACAGGCTGGAGAGTGGTAAAGGTATACTTTCTAAGGACTGTAGAGGTGCAAGCTGGCCTGCAGCAAGATCATCTCAGATGAACACTAGAGAGGAAGAGCATCTTCATGAAGGTCACTGCAAAGAGTGGCCACATAGGGCTGGACATGCTTGACATTGATTCCAAAGCAATTATTGATGTGATTGACACCATTTAACCTAAGGGTGTCATCTACCAACAAGCTGAACGGATGGTAGTACCGTGTTTGAGGTAAGAAGATATAAATCCTAGGGTCAGCAATTTCTATTAAAGGGTGTCATTCCCTTGTCATTTCAGGGTGATCTAGCATCTGTGCATCATTCAAGAGTAAACCTGATCAGGTATCACACCTGACTGCAATGTTGAAGGCTTGGCATGTTTGCCGCTAAAGACTTTCTGTTATGCTCAGCTTAGTTCAAGGTGGTGCCGGCAGCTGGCGACGGGCAGCAACTAAGGAGTTTATGGGATTATGTATCACTTATTAGGTAGCGGATATTTATCACTTACTGCTTGACAGCTAGCATCTTCTTTTTGCTTGGAAATGAATTAGCCTGTCTTCTTCAATAAAAGCTTAAAATGCGAGATGCCTAGATACTCAGTTTCCTATCTCCCCTTGCAGTTAGGCTCAAGCACATAGCTTAGACTCCACCAATCAGATGTATCTGTCTCAAATCTCAAATCTGGAATTAGGAGCACTAAGAAGTTGGGATGGAAGAATATGAAGTTTTCAAAAACATCAGGAATGGTGATGGAGGGGTTGTAGGCACTGACTGCTGTCCATGCTGCGCGTGTTGCAGCTTGGCTATCTAGGGTTTAGAAGTGGTGCTGTCTTGAGTGTCTGGTTTCATGGTATGGGTATTCTGGCTATGGTCCAAGCTAAGGCATTAGCTTCCCTTTTCTTGACTATTTTCCAAGTCTGGATTTCCTGGCAATTATGAACTATTCAATATTCAATAAACTTATTTTCTGCTTATGTCAGCCAGTGGTTGTTCCTGTTGTAGCCAGTAAAGCCGACTGATAATGATGCATACCCAGGTTTCGGAAGGAAATTGCTTTCTAAAATCATTAAAATGTATAGGCTGTGCCTTGTCATGACCTGTATCTGGAAGGTCAAAGTCATTTTTATAAATAGCCTCTACTCACTGAAATCCAGGTTCTGTGATTTCAGTGTTGTATTTTTTAAGGTCTTCACTAAATCAGCATTTAATGAAGTCCAGCTGTGTTCTAGACAGCATGTCAAACAATGGGGATAGAACAATAACTCATCATCTGTGATGCTCATTTTTTAAGAAGGGAGATGAACAAGAGATTGAGAAGTGGTGGTCTAGTCTGAAAGGACATGGGGTCACGAGTGTCTCAGGCCACCACCTATTTATTCCTGCCATGGGGAGACAGTGCCACTAAATATTGTGTATCTTTGCCTGAATGTTATGATTTGTGTCAAATTCATCTTAATTTTCTGCCTTCTCATCATCACTTCATTTCTTTTTTTGTTTTGTTTGTTTTGACACCGGGTCTCATGTAGTCTAGGTTGGTCTTGAACTCACAGTGTAGCTGAGGATGACTGGAAACTCTGATTCCCCTGCCTCTACCTCAGGAGCACTGAGACTGTAGGTGTGCACACCACATCCAGCTCGATTTCCTTATTTTAATTTCTCTATTATGATACCATTATTTTCAAGTTATCCAGACTTAGACCGAGACCTAACCATTGTCTGTGTTCAATTAGCGAAACTGAAAACTAAGGACTCACACCCATACATGGTCCTGAAATGACAGTTTGATGAACTGTTAAATTCTATATGACATTCCTTATTATTTCCTATTCTATTTTATTTCTTGTGTTAAAGTGGTATTTCTAGTCTGATAAATTGGCTTCGTGATTCACTCATGTTTTATTACTCATTCCTGATAAACCACTCTCTTCTAGATATTTGATCTGTTGCTTTGAACCATGCCTTTAATTTTATTTAACATGACTTATTCTTCTTAAAGGCATCAGGATCAACACAGACAAAAATCTTCCTTAACCACCTTCCCCTTCTCTCCAGCCTCTTCATTGTGGCTCTGAGGATCTCGGTTTTCTTTCTGCTTTATTTAAAGTTAGCCTTTATCACTATCATGCAGAAAGAATGCTTCTCCTAAGCTCAGTAGCTACTTCTGTATTTCTAAGCCCCATGGATATATTTAGTCCTCTTGCTTGATATCTTCCTTCTTCAAAACGCTTCTTGCCGTGGCTGCCATGACCCCACCCACTGGTTTCCCTCTTATTTCTCTGCTCTCCTTATTATAGGTCTTTTTCTCAAGCTTTTTTCTCCTCCATCTGGACATTCAATATTCTCAAGACTCAAAACTAAGTTTTTTCCTGATTCTGCACTTGCATTACTCTGTGACTTTAATACCCATGCACATGCCGATGGCTTTCAAATCCTTGTCTTGTGCCTCAGAGTCTCTCAGCTGTGGCATCATTAGTGTCTGGGGTAGATGGTTCTTTGCTATTGTAGGCTTTTCCTATGTATAATCAGTGTTTAGTAGTATCCCTGGCTCTTAGCTACTAGCCACTAATGACAACCTTGGCCTTCCCTGAGTAGTAACTGTGAATACTAGATGTCTTGAAATGTGGTGATTGTCCTGGTAGGTGGCCATGGTAGGGTGGGGTTGGGGAAAGGGAGGATTCTGTCCTGGATGAGACTCACTGTGTTGCTCTGACCTGTCATCTCCAGATCAGGTGATGCTTTCATTGAGGTGCTTTAAGAAGACTTCACATCCATCCCATTACATTTGAACACAATTTGCTACTAATCCTGGTCAGCGTGCCTTTTGTCCTGGTCCTTTTCTCCACCATCAAATGACTCAAGCCTGAAAGCTTGAAGTTGTACTTGGTATCTTCCTCTTCTCTATGACTCCTCATTGAATACTGAATACTGACTCAAATCTACTTAATGGTCTGCACACATCTTGACTCTATTCATCTGTGTCCTCTCCTGTTCTAGCCCCTTTCCCAGATGATTTCATTTCCCATTAATGTCATCACCTTCTCCATCCAAGCTCAAATCTTTGGAAATCAATGGAACGTGGAAAACCCTTGACAATTTCCTTCCCACGTTTCCCTCTAACCACTTTTTAAGCTTGATTATTTTTCTGCTAAAACATCTTTCGGGGCTGAAGTGGTGGTTAAGCAGGTAAGAGCAATTACTGTTTCTGCAGAGGATCAGAGTTCAGATTCCAGCACCCATGCCAGGTGGCTCACCACTCCCTGAGACTCCAGCTCTTCTTGGTGTGGTGACTGTCACTGACATGTACATACCCCCACATAGACACACACCACATAAAAATAAATATAAACCCTAAAGCAATCTTGTAAATTCTTTTATCGAAGTGGTACCGAGCCCTCTCAATCCTCATTTGAATTAAAGCCACCATCTTCACTACTTCCTCCCTGGCTTAATTTCCCCTCCCTACCCTTCTAACGTATCATTAAGCCCAGAATTCTCTTGCTGCAATCATGTTCATTATTTTAAATCTCTGTGTGTATTCATTTCTTGACTTAATAACTGGAAAAAAAAGATGCCGCCTTTCCTTTTTAGACTCATCAATTTAGTTTTTATAATACTTATGAATGTAACAGACCTCTGTCAACATCTATCGCTGGCTCCCACTTGAATATGCCCTTTGATATTGACATTATGATTTCTTCACTAGTTCCTTGGCTGAATTTTTCCATGGTTGTTCTCCCCCGAAACCCCACATCATCCCTTCTATGTCATGAAAGCCTTGTCTCTGAAGGCAAGTGCAGTAACTCTTCCCTCAGCTAATCTGGTTTACAGAGTTCTCAGTCCTCACTAATCTCCCATTTATACTTTTAGTCAATACCAAATATGTTCTTAATTGCTTAATTTGTTTTTAATTTCATGCACAGTAAGTTTTCTATACTTAACTTGATTGCAAGTTTATTGGAAGCAAGCTTCTCACCAATCATTCATCGACCTTCTCCGTTTCATTGATCAGAATGACTGGTTTCCAAAATTTCTAGAAAACACAGGTAACCTCCTCAGATATTATTATACCACAGATTCTTCCTCACACTTGTATGGATTTTCTTCTTTTATAGCATAAGTTTCCTTGTCCTATTTTGAACTAATAGAAGTAAATACAAAAATCCTAAGTTTCCTAAACACACACACACACACACACACACACACACACACAAACACACAAAACAGCATTTTGATCATTCTCCTTCTTGCAGTGGCATTTTAAGAAATCTTCTCACAGAAAAGATTTAAATGCCTTTATTAAAAATTTACTCCCTTGTTGTAAATGTTAGGACTGTCCTCTTGAACTCATTTTTGGACTTCATTATTTTCTTTTCTATTTAAAATAGAAATAAGAAATAGAAGTATCATCAGGAGCTAATTACTTCTGAAGTCACTGTCTTCTGCAAGGAGAATGAGTACATCTCAGCACAGAGAGCAGGCATTCTGATTAGGCTCCCAGAGTCATTTTCTGTGGGGTGAGTTTTAATATTTGAAGGTTAGAAGGTGAACTGAAGCTGAGTGCAGTATATGGAAACAGCCTCCTTTGCTAAGCAAATTACTTTGGAAGCTGTTCAGTGTTGGATTCAGATAGGGCTGTGCTGCTCTCAGGAAGACTGAGGGGAAATGGCCAGCTTCTGCCTGCAAGATGCCAGTGATCCATCCAAGCTCATCAATCAATACTGGATGTCAGAAATGAGATTGAACGCCCTGATTCCTCTGATAATTGCCAGAGAAATGAAGATGTCTTGGAGAAGGGCCGTACTCAGAGAAGCCTTTGGGTTTTAACACCGTCCTCTAGGGACAGCCTCTGTCCTACTCAAAACCGTGCTTCCCACTCCTCTCAGGTGCTCTATAAAGACACCCATTTTTGCAAATAATATACCAGTTACTGAATCTTTGTTTTGCGGAAGAAATATATGTTGTGGGCTGTTTTTCCGATTTTTTTTTTTTGTAAATGAATGAACAAAGCTCATATTCAGACTTATTTATGTAATACCAACCACATGACAGACACTCTGTGCTGTTTTATAGTTTCATCTTAGCTTTTAATTGACTCAGCAAGACTATGAAGAAGATACTAACATTTCCACAGGACAGATAAGCAGATAGAGGCCTAGAAAATTCTGCAGCTGGTTGAAGACCTCTTATAAGAAGCAGCTTCCTTGATTCAAATGCACGTGGATATTTTTTGCTTTGTTTTGTCTTGTTTGTTTTATGCCATGCTTGTTCTTTCCTGTTCTGTTCAGTCATATAATATGCCAAATTCATAGAGAACAGAAATATCTTTTAGTTCTGGCAATAACTTCAGGTAAAGATAGTATACCAATACTTTAAAGAACTATTGAACATATTATGGGATACAATGTGATGATTTGCCATATGTATGTTGTGATCAAACCAGGGTAGTTAGTATCTCTAGCTCCTTAAATTAACATTTTTTAAAAAGATTTATTTTATTGTTATTTGTGTGTGTGTGTGTTGTGTGTGTGTGTGCGAGAGAGAGAGAGAGAAAGAGAGAGAGAGAGAGAGAGAGAGAGAGAGAGAGAGAGAGAGAGACTGTATATTTGGGTATGTACATATGAGTATAGTGCCTGTGGAGTCCAAAGAGGGTGTCAGATCCCCTGGGGCTGGAGCTACAGGCTTTGTAAGCTGTCCAACATGGGTGCTGAGAACCAAATGCTGAACCTCTGCAAGTGAAGCAAGTACTCTTAACTGCTGAGCCATCCTTCCGGTCCTTAAACCTTTTAAATTAACCTAATTATCCATGACTATGGGATACAGTGTGATATTTGAAAATAAGTAAGCAACATGCATATATTACATCAGGGGAGTTAATATTCCTTCTCGTTGTTGTTTCTCTGTGTTTGAAGGACTCAAGATCTTGTTTTTAGTTATCAGATATAGTCGATATATTTCATCAACATCATTTTCTTTGATATCTATTATTACAGAGTTGCTATATTCCCTTCAAGGGATCAAGAAACCTTTTTCACAATTCTTGTATTCTTGCTGAGGTTTGCACATCTGGTAGATCAGTTATCTCTACTGCTCTTAGAGGCTAGCCTTCACGTTAAGTTGCTTTCCCCTAAAAACTCACTTTGGGGTGTCAGGTTGGTATGCAGAATTGACTTTCATTTCAGCTGGGCACTGGAGCATGGTCTCCTTATAGTGTTTTTGGTTACAGTGGATGACTTTGGGCACTATGAGTACAACTATAGCATGGAGCAGAATCACTCTGTCTGGGGGCTGCACAGGGATAGGGGCACCCTGGCATCTCTGACAGGCATGTATAGATAGCCGTGGTTGTGAGGCGATCACTGTGTGGCTACTCATACAAGGAGAACAATGGCCTTGATGAGGTGATGGATGTTTCTTCAGGCACTGATGATGTCAACTCTCTTAAGCTGGTAAAGGCCTCTGTTACTGCATGCTCCAGCAGGGGCAGAGGACCTGGGCGATGCAGGCCCAGATGCTGCATAGGAAGAGGAGTCAGTGGAAGCCACAGTGCCCTCTCTTTGGTGTTCACATGTGCTACATACAGAGCATGTGTGATGGCTTAGTAGCATTGGGAGCTGCAGTATTCACTCTAGGCACCTGAGCAATGTATGCCCAGACAGGAGACATAGCATCCAATTCCCTTCCATCCTGTGAGCAACATGCACCCAGATGTGGCAGGGAGGTGAGAGATATTGTTCACTCCTGGCCTCTTCAGCCTCACGTAGCTATGTGCAGGGCAGCAGTGGAAACATGCATTTGCCCCAGCCGTTTTGGCAGTACATACATGTATGTGACACAAGGGTGGGAATAGCATGAACAATCACTTTCAGTGCTGACATCAGTGTGAGTCCATACACAGCTGCCATGTGCTTAGTCCTAGAGGACCAGGTTACTGGTCTCCTGTTCCTCAGAGTGGTATTTTCCATTCTCTCTGCTACAGCACCAAGTTTCTACATTGTAGGGCTGTAAGGCGCTGAATACACTTCACTGATTGGGCCACAGTTATTCTTCTGGGGTAGGTTGGGTTATAATGTTGTGCCACCTGAGACAGTGTGGTGGAATGTCTATGAGATCCTGAATATGGGAATATACACAGATTTCTGATCCCCAGAAGAGCATGAAATCTGAGAATAGCTCATTTCTGAAGATAGTGCCTGACTACAGTAGCATAGATATGGGGTTTAGGTTGTAAGAAGCAGCTTCCTTGATTCAAATGCATGTGGATTTTTTTGTTTTGTTTTGTCTTGTTTGTTTTATGCCATGCTTGTTCTTTTCTGTTCTGCTCAGTCATATAATATGCCAAATTCATAGAGAACAGAAATATCTTTTAGTTCTGGCAATAATTTCAGGTAAAGATAGTATACCAGAACTTTAAAGAACTATTGAACAGGAGAAGATAGGAGGTCTGTTTTTTTAAAAAAAAAAAAAGCATGATAGGGCTGGAGACAGATGGCTCAGCAGTTAAGAGCACTGGCTGCTCTTGCAGAGGACCTGGGTTGGATTTCCAGCACCCACATGGCAGCTAACAACATCCCATAACGCCAGGTCCAGGGGCTCTGATGCCCTCTCTGACCTCCATGGGCACTGCATGACCCATTTACATGCAGGCAATACAGTTACACATAAAACAAATAATAAAAACAAAGCATTAAGAGAAGGGAAGCCATTCTGCCTTTATCTGGCTATTCCCTCACTTGGCCCACAAGCCTCTGATGGCTGTGGATCTTACCAGTAGCCAGAATTCTTTACCCCATCTTTTGAGTAGGTCATTTGTTTTCTTACTTATTTGTTTTCTGAGTAGTCTATATATTCTGGATATTAATGCTTTGTCAGATGTATCTGCAGTGAAGGTTTCTTCCCACTCTGTGGGTTTTCTCTTCACTTCCTTGATTGTTTCTTTCATTGTACAGAAGCTTTTGAGTTTGATGAGGTCCCATTTGCTGACTGTTGACCTTATTTCCTGCGCAGCTGCTATCTGATTTAGAAAGTCTTTTCCTATGCCTATGTCTTGTAGGTTGTTGCCAACTTTTTCTTCTATCACCTTCAGGGTTTTGGGTTTCATGTTGAGATCTTTGATGCACTTGGAGTTTATTTTTGTACAGGATGAGAGGTACGGGTTTACTTTTGTTCTTCTACAAATGGTGATCCAGAATTGTCAGCTTCTATAATGATGGAACGTGTTGGGACTCCCCCATTCACTGTTACCCTGAAAAGGGGCTGTTTCCCTCCCCTGTTTGGAGAGCTTGGGTGGCAGCTGCCAAGGTGCTTTGTTCCTTTGTCTGTGGTGTCATCCCAGGTCTTGGCCTGTGTCTTGCTGATTTCCAATGTTATTCTTTGCATTCACTTCCTCCGAGTGTAACAGTACCCCAGCTGACATGCGTCTTCTTTTGTGAAAGTTGAGGTGTGTGCTGAGTGCCTCTCAATTCAGCCATTTTGTAATCCTCCAAAAAATAAAAAGGCTTAAATATGCAAATGATTTTATATATTATGCTGAATGTCATGGTGAATTATTAAATAATCTTAATTGTGTGAGCAAGAATACCAGATTTGTGCTTTAGGTAGAAACTTTTTGGAGTTGAATTAGAAGGAGAAGAGAATAAAGGCATGGCTATTGTGACTCAAATTTTGAGACAATGAGAGCTTGAACTAACGCGAGGCAATGGGAAGGGGCAGAGTTTCAGGAAGCAGGAGGCAGAATGAGTCATGTTGAGTGAAGGATAGAGAAGTGAGCCTGGGGTTCAGTCATCTAAGGTGAAAATGGAGTGCTCATGCAGTCTCTCTCAGGTGACCATAAGGGACATATGGCAAGGGAAACATACTTTCAATGAACAGAGCTTTGGGTAGCCCACTTGACATCCACTTTGTGTGAAGAGAGTGGCCTAAGCTAAAGCTGTACATAAACTCACGTGTCGTGGGGAGTGTTCTGATTGGTTGAGGAGTTCCTGTAAGGATTAATATTGGAAGTCTGGAGAGAAGGTCTGTAGAAAGGAGAGGAAAGATAGCAATCTCCACTGGCTTGAGGATGTGCACTAAGTATAAGGATCTTTGTGTTGAGTGTTAATACCTAATACAAAGCACCAAACAGCCAGATGCCCATGTCCTTCCCTGTGTCTACACAACAATTTTATGAATGAAAATAAGGTAGTAGCCGAGGAGACCTTGAATAGTCCAACTCATACTTAATGGGGACATTTCTTTAGGACCTGAGTGTTCCACTGGGCATCTTTTAACTATTAATGGGGAAGTTTGGCAAGAACTATGGTTAATAAAGACCAGCACTTGAGGGGACTCAAAACTCTCATGAAGAGAGTCTGGGTCATCCCACCAGGCATGTGACCTTGATTAGAAGTGCTAGCCAAGATGCAAAGAACTATCAGCTCTCTGGACCCAGTATAGCACTGGGAGTGCCTAGGTCTCAATCTTGTGTTAATAGTTTTCTAGAGAAGATGTGACCAACTAGAATCCTACAAAAGTTCTGTCAAGATACTGCAGTTCTTCCAAGAAGCAAGTAGATATAAGCAGAACCCATGCTTTTTATGTACCATGCCCTGCCTAGATCTCCTTCACCAGTGTGCTAACCCTATAGCTGCCATAAGAACTGATTTGCTAAATGCCAATAATCTCGTCCAAGGAACTGCCCTCTGCTGAACAGGACCTATGTTACCCAGGAGAGGTATCTCCAGTCCCTTCACAGAAGGACCCAGAAGGTAATGCCTGACTCACACAGAGTCTAAGAAGTTAGTCACCTTGACTCAAGGTGCTGCCTCCAGTTTCCAGAAGAAATCATGGGCTTGGTTAGGATTTTCTCTTATTCTGGTTTCTTCATGTCTTTTCTCCTGGAAGTTGGCCACTAATAGATCACTTGAACAAGAATTCTAATCTCAGCATTGGTCTCTTTCAAAACTGGCTTGAATTTATAATGTGAATGGATAAGAACATTCAGAAAGAACAACCGAGACAAGAAGAGAAATAAAGATAAATTTTGAAGAGTACTGGCTTTGGATTGCAGTTTGGAAAAAAATAGAATTTAATATAAGGCAGTGGAAGAAACGAAGAAGGAAAGAGTCAGAATATAGTAGGACAAGGTGAAATCCTCTGTGTGGAGCATAACCACAAGCTCTAACTTCCGTGTGGGATGAAGAGGTCACATATGAGAGTTTCACAGAAAGATTAGCATTTATTACAATGATGGGTGAATAGAGCTGAGAGAAGTAATGATTGGAAATTTACTGAAACTCCTGGAATAAAGAGCCTAATGTTTACAAGAGAAACTCTGCTTATGGATCCAATGTTATTTATTGTATCTTTCTTGGGATTTTGGGCTGTCCTCATCCTTGCATCTCAGCACTATTTAACATATTTTTCCTAAATTCAAGATATAGGTATAGGAACCAAGCTGAAAGATGTATTTCCTAGTGTACTGCTGAGCAGAAAGATTGGCTTATGAAAAAAAGATGAATTATTTCATAAGTGATGATATAACAAATGGCTGGCCATCTGCAGGAAAAAATAGAAGAAAGAAAAAGATAAAGACAAGATTTAAGTTCACTTCTTACATTTAAATAAATTCCATATGGAACAAAGACTTAAAAATAAAAAATGAACTATAAAAATCTCGGGAAAAAAGGCAGTATTTTTATAGCTTTGGAGTGGGGAGTATCTAACTAAGTAAAATAAGACTCAGCAAACTTAGTAAAAAAATGCTACATTAAAATTTAAAATTCTGTAGGATAAAAATAATTTTACACAATAATAGCTAATATCTGAATCCTGTGTCTGTGTTTTACAAGTATTAATTTTATTATTTTTTTACAGAAATACCTGAGGCAAATGTCCTTGCTATTATCATTCTAGACAAAAGGCTTAGAAAGTTTAGGTGACTCTGAAATTATATTACAGCACAGTGAGAATACTGTTCAGGTGGAATACTTCCAGACCTTGTGCTTTACTTTTAAATTTGTATTCTGAAGAACTTTTAGGCTTCCAGAAATTTGGAAAAAAATCACATAGTGAATGCTTATACACATCGCCCATCTTTCTTTAATATTGACATCTTGGAGGGTTTTCACAATACAATAATGAAAACTAAGACTTTTTTTGGTCCTTTTTTTTTTTTGAGACATGGTCTCCCTGGTAGCCTCCATATGGCCTGATCCTTGCTGGCCTTGAACTCACAGACTCTGCCTGCCTCTACCTTTTGAGTGCTGGGATTAAAGATGTGTGCCACCACACCCACCTGAAAACTAAGACATTAATATTAGCATAACATTATTACTGACTGACCTTCTCCCATCCATAATTCCTTCTGTTTTTCCTTCCTTTCCTTCCTTTGTACCTACTTTCTGCTTCCAGCAGACACTCTGGATTCATCGTATGTTCACCTTGCCAGGTCAGTGGAATTAATCACTTCTTTAAGGAACTTTTTTTTTTATTATAGAAGAAACCAAGTTACTGGTGCTTTCTCATTAATTTTTGAATCATATTTTTCACTACACATAGAATTTTAAGATGACACTGTTCCTCCTCCATTGTTTATGTTTCTGATGACATGATTTTGTTATATTATAATCTTCTGTTTAATTTCCCACCCCAGTGCTGAAATATCTGCTTGGGTTTTCAACCATTTTGTTGTTTTGGTGTAGAGTTTTATGAGGTCATTTTGATCTGTTTGGATCTATGAATTTATAGGTTTTATTTGGGGGTGTGTGTCCAGTGGTTTTGTTTGAATTTGTTTGCCTTTTACATTATGAGACTCCAGTGAATATACTAAATCACTTGCTCCTGTCACATGGCCACTGAGGCTATGTTTATTTTTGCATCTGAACTTTTTCTTTTTTTTAATTTATTTTTATTTGAGCAGTAAGTAACACATATAGGATGAACGTAAGGAATGTTCACATAAACCCAAGTTAACATCTGGGTTTAGTTTTTGTACTACCTAGGATCCTCAAGTCCAGTGGAAAAACTTTGCTTACACAAACATGTTGGTCAAATAAAAAAGGAAAAAGAAGAGAGAGAAAAAAAATTCAGTCCACTTTTGCTGTGATCTCACAATTCAACCCCCCTCCTGGGCCCCTACATTCTGCCATGCCGCTCTCCTCTGTGAGAGTCTCTGAGCTTTGTGGGGGAGGGTTACAGAGAGTGAGAGATAGAAGGTCCATTTTTTTTTTCTTGAGGTGGCACGTCAAACTTTTGGGACTGTCCACATTCTGTTTGCAATCAATTGGTGGGTCATTTGGGAATCTCCTTTTAAATTTAGTAATAAAACACAAATAGTAACAAATATTAAAGATGATAACAAGTTAATCTATGGGCACAGACACATATGCTTGGATAATATTTTTGTTGGGGCCTTATAACTCTTTGACAAAGGGATGCTGATAGCTTTCTAATATGGTCAATAGAACCTCCAGACATTAGGAGGGACCAAGGGTACAGTGTCAGCCATGTGTCCTACCCCACCAGGGAGCAGGCTATAGGTTGAATTAGAATTATTTTTTTTTTTCTTTCCAGGTGGACATTTCTCAGGCTGCCACTATTGCATTATGTTTTCTTTGATGTGTAGAGGTGTAGCACAAGAAGTCTGTAGAAAAGCTTCAGAGACCATTTCTTTCCAGAAGTTTGTATAGTGCTCCCTGACACCATGAAGATCAGCTGTTGATTTGCAGTGCAGGGTGTCTATATGTGTGTGTGTGTGTGTGTGTGTGTGTGTGTGTGTGTGTGTTGGTCTTATCACATCATGTCTTCAGCAATGGGGTCTTACTGTCAATTTCTTGTGGCACCCAAAGTTACAGGCTAATGGCCTTTGTTTTGGAGGCTTTTAAAGCCTCTTTGGCCAACAACTCCTGGTAGGGCAGCCCAGAGCTAGCCCTGAAGACTTTATCTACCAATGATTTTTATTTAACTGTTAATTTTAACAAAATTGCATCCTGGCGGGGGGGGGGTGTATTCCTTACCCCTCTGTTTTTGCAATTGCCACCATAATCAGAGCAGCCTCTCTTATTTCCCAGACCCCAAATTCCAGATTTATAGTTTCCCAGAATGCAGTAGTTGTATCACACACCTATAACCAGGAACTCAGCTGAAGGGGTTTACCATACCCTTTCAGACTGTCTCCCTCTGGACTACATACTGCTAGTTCAAGGAAGTAAAACCTCAGCTTTTTCTGAGTGAAATTATCTTGTTATATGGAAAAGAAATGTCAGAGTTATCACCTGTATGATACAGGGAAACACAGAGAACGTTTCTGTCCATTTAATCTAATAGCTGTAACTGGGACTCAAGTAAAACTCAGGAGTGGGTTGAAAATTAACTGTGGATGCTGACACCAAATCCCCAGTTGTCAGGCAAACTGTACAAATTTATTATTATATTTCTTTGTATCTGAAAGCAACTGTGCTGTTATAATGTGAATGTCTTAATGGGCTCTAGAATCGACCTACCACTTATATTCAGACATTATAATTACCATATAGGGGTGGAAGATATGTACTCATAGCCTAGAGTAATATAAAATTAAAGGGAAAAAGTGAACCCTCCCAAACATATTTTGGAATTAACATACAGTTTATTCCCAAAGGTCATAATTCTGATACATACGTGTCATTTAAACAGGCATAATTTGGAGTAACACAAAGGGGAGGGAAAACAATAACAACATAAGGACTGGGTCAAAGAACTGACTGAGACAGTTAAATTCTGTTCAAATCAACAAGCCTCTGCAGAAAAAAAATCCTTGGATACTTTGAGAGAAAGATGCAAGACATGTATGGCAGAATGTATAAACTGGAGTGGGAGGAGGGGCAGGGAGAGGGGAATGTATCCTAATTGGACTGAAAAGTGATGTATGAAATATACAAAATGTCAATAAAAAAGAACATAATAAAAATATTAAGAGACCAGGAAAAAATTAATAAATACAGTTTAAAAAAGAAAATTAACAACAATTCTGTATGGCTGATTAGCTTAAACATGTTACTAATTTCTTTTTTTTTAATTTTTAAAAATTTTTAAAAATAATTTATTCTTGTATGTGTATTAATGTACTGTCTGCATGCAGGTTTGTGCACCCATGTCGTGCAATGCCACGGTGGTCAGAAGAGGGTGTCGTATTCCCCTGGAACTGGAGTTCTACTAGAATTGGAGTTACAGATGGTTCTCAGCTGCCATGTGGGTACTGGGGATTGAAACTGGGTCCTCTGCAAGAGCAGTCAGTGCTCTTATCCACTAGGCCATCTCTCCAGCCCCCACATGTTACTAATTTCTATTCAGGAGATAGCCATCTATTTTAATCATATACTAGGGCTTTTAGTTAATACCATGAAACTAAATAACATGTCCTAGGAGATTTGCCCCTAGTTATTATAATTTATGCTGTATTCAGTATTTATACCCATTTATATAGATGGTACTATTATTTTGAATATACCACTATAAAATAAAGGCTTTGAAGTGTCCTTGCAAGTCTTGGGGTAGGTTCTAAATGACCAAATCTCTCCAGATGTTCAGAGATGTTTTATATGGGTTTGGCAAAAAGCCTGTCTATTCACTGCAACGATGTTTTGCTTAGTGGTCGAATGTCTGACATATAAAACATAACTAATTGCCGAAATGAATGGCTCCCTGGGGCAAGAATAATCATTCCTTTGAATCAACTATTATCCTTGATGATCAAGAAACCTACTGTGCTTTATCAATCTTAGCATACATGCCCATTATTTATCAGCGAGCAGATTACCAAAAACCTTGCCTCAAGTTTCAAAGGAGTGTAACCAGTAAGTAGGAAGAGGCCATATGTGGTGAGCAGAGCATTGAAATGATATTATATCTTTGTGATTCCATTATTCAGTGTATTGTCTTGTTCAGTTCAGATGTCTCTCTGTATATTCTTTGCCCAGTTGATCCGTCTAATAGAGCAGGGTATTAAAGTCCCCTGCTACTAGTTTGCTAGTGTCAGTCTGTGACTTAAAGTTCTGTAAAATTGTGTTTATGTAGTTTGGTATGCCTGAATTTGGTATGTATAAATTAATGATTGTGATATGTTCTTGGTTAATTGTTCCTTTGATGAGACTGAAATGACCCTCTTCATCTCTTCTGATTTGTTTTATTTTGGGCTATTTTATCTGCTATTAGAATAGTGACTCCCGCTTGTTTTTTACTGCCATTTGCTTGTATTATTTTTCCATCCTTTCACCTTGAGATAATGCCTGTCTTTAAAGGTGAGATGGGTTTCTTGCAGAGAACAAAAAGATGAGTTTTGTTTCTTAATCTATTCTCCCAGTCTATGTCTCTTAATTGGAGAATTCAGTCCATTGATATTTAGAGTCATTGTTGAGAGAATTATATTACTTCCAATCATTTTGATTTCTGGTGGATTTTTGCCCTGGGTTTTTATTTCTATAGTAGTAATATCATTTATTTTCTGGTGCTGGTTGGTTACAGTCATTCTTACTCTCTGCTTTTTGTGTTGTTTCAAATGTTCTCTGAAGGGATGGCTTTCTGGACAAGAATTCTTTCAACTTATCTATGTCTTGGAACATTTTCCTTTCTCCTTCAATTATAGTAGACATTTTCGCTGGATAAAGTATTCTGGGTTGACATCTACAGTCAATTGGAACTGGGAATACTTTAGACCAAGCTTTTCTGGCTTTCATTGTTTGCAATGAAAGATCAGCTATAGATCTTCTTTAAGGAAGTGACTTTAGATAGACTGACTGACTAGACCCCAGTGGATGAATGTGCACTGAAGGATGTCAGGGGACACTAACTTGACTTGATAGGCCTTAATATAAATGACAGAAAGCATGAAATCCAGTGGGGGTGATGGGAGGGTGTAAAAAAAAAAAGAAAAATCAGCTATAATTCTGATAGGTTGTTCCTTATAAGTGATTTGTTGTTTTTCTTTTGCAGCGCTTGGTATCTTCCCTTTGCTTTGAACATCTGATGTTTTTACTGTGATATGGCATGGGGCTTTATTTTCTGGTTCTGTCTACTTGGTATTCTATATGATTCTTGTATTATATGTATCTCTTTATTTAATTTGGGAAACTTTTTCTTTACAATTCTATTCAAAATCTGAGCAATACCATTATCCCATGAATCTTTGTCCTCTTCTATCTCTATGATTTGTAAGTTCAGTCTTTACATAATGTCCTATAGTTCCCATTCTTGTGCTTTTAAAAAATATTTATTGAAGTTTTATGCATTTCATACCACATTTCTCAATCCAATTTAGACTCATTCCCCCCTCCATGCCCCCACCCCACCTGAGCTCATGCATTCTGCCATATATGTCTTGCATCTTTTTCTCTGTCTTTTTAAAGTATTTCTATGCAAAGATTTAGTGTTTGGGGCAGAAATTTACTGCTTCAGTCAGTTCTTTGACCCAGTCGTTTTGTTGTTGTTGTTTCCTCCAATTTGTATTGCTCTAAAATATGCATATATATATGTCACACATATATCAAAATTATGACATCTGAAAATAAAATATAAGTTAATTACAAAACATGTTTAGGAATTCCTATTTTCCCCTTTAATTTTATATTCTAAAATATGCAATGCATACACACCCTCCACCCTTATACCAAAATTACAAAATCTGAAAATAAGTGGTTGGCTAATTCTAGAGCCCATTAAGGGATTCACATTATAACAGTACAGTTGCTTTTAGATAAAAAGAAATATAACATTAATATTGCTCAGTTTGCCTTACAACTAAGGATTTGGTGCTAGCATTCACAAATGAGGGATACCATTTGTCATTTGTTTTTCTGGGACTGTGTTACTCACTTAGCATAATAGCTTCTAGTTCAATCCATTCTTTTTTTTTTCAAATTTTTCATAATCTTTACTTATCCAATTCTTCCATATTGTCTTCTAGTCTTGCTATTCTATTTTCTACTTCATCCATTCTGTTATGGAGAGTTTCTCCCATCCTTTCCAAGTGGTTTGTGGATTGTTGAATTTATTTTTTTATTTCAACTTGAATTTTCTTCAATGTCTCTATATCCTTTGTAATTTCATTTCACAGTTTATCATTTTCCTCTTTTAATTTATTCCTATCTTCTTTTAGGTCCCTGACTTCTTTGTTTAAATGCTCTTTGAATTATTTCAACTCCTTAATTTCTCTAATCATGTTTATAATTTTTCTTTTAAAATCTGTATCCTGAGTTATATATAAACAATCTTCATTATAGGGTTCTTCAATAGGGTTATTAGTATTTGGTAGTGGTCCATTTGATATTTTTATATTATTATTTTCTCCTTGAGCTTTAGGCATTTGGGTTGCTTTTGTTGGTTGTTGTTCTAATGTAAAGCGTAGATGTTTCTTTGTTGAGCTTAAGACTGATTTTGGTTATATTCTTCAGGTGTTTTTGTTGACTTCTTAATTGGTGTGCAGGTGTGGATAGTTTAGGCTCCAAAATCTCACTTGTATTGGAGAGACCAGAACCCCTCATCCAACCAGTAAATAGCTCACCCAATGGCCAGAGCCACACAACACCCAAATGGGTCAGTGCTCCAGGTGCTCCTGGTCCTGTGGACTGGAAGGTTACAACACCTCTGCTGCTGTGCAGCCCGAGTCCCCATACCAAAGTGAGCCCCAGTCACCCACATTTCGAGATGTACCCTCAGAACCACCCCATCCCACTAGCTGTCTGCCCACCAGTCAGTCCCCCAGGGCCAGCCATCAAGATCTGTACTGGGCCCAGTGGGAGGGAGGCTCAGCCAATACTGGTATCATTCCTGCTGTCTGCCAGCACACTCAGGCCACATCTGTAGTGGCTGAATTGCAGTCACTAAGGATCCAAGGTCTCTCGGACCCCTCTGGCACTTCCCATCACTTGCCATGGCTCTTGGGGGCCCCTAAGACTCCCTCCCCCAATTTTTGCCTTAGCTGCTCAGAACTTAACCCCCCCCACACACACACACTTCCCAGGAGTGGCCATGTTGATCTCCCCCGACTTTTCCTTTTTTTTCCTTTTTTTAATCGTGATTAAACTTTTTCCATCATTTCTCAGTCGAATCTAGAGTTGCTTCCCTTTCCATGCCCCCCACCCCACCTGAGTCCCTGTACTCTGCCATACATTCTGCATCTTTTTCTGAGCCTTTCCAGAGGTTTTTTTCAGTTCTTTTGTTGTTCTCTCCAACTTGTATTGCTACAGTATATATATGTTTAATATTACATAGATATATTTATTATGATAACATATATTAAGTTATAACTATGATATATATACATCAGTATATGTGATTATTAGTATTAAGTGATAATATATATTATAGTAATATATATATACTGTACAAGTACGCAAGTAACAACACACACACACACACACACATCACTTGAATTAGAGGACGTTTTTTCCTAAAAGATGTCATGTTTTCCTTAAGGAAGTGCTCAAATGTTCCTCCTTGGCAATCACAAACAACCATCAATCCTGCACTTTTGCTCCACAATGGGGTCTCTCCCTCCCATGGTCCCCCAAATGAAGTCCAGTAATCACGCATCCTGTCTTGATCCCCCTGCACTGGCCTCCATGACACAGCCCAGGCAGTCCAACAATGCAGTCTATATTCTGATGAGGCCAAAATCCCCTTAACTGTTTAGTCCACAAGCTGGGTATCCCAGCAGTCCCCATCTGGCACTGAAGGTCTGGAGGATTCTTGGATAGACATGAGTCTTCAGTCCATATTGGAAGGTTAAAAAGCTGTGTCTCATGTCTCTGAGGAGTGTCAAAAGAAGTGGCAGCCACAGAGTAGGTGTACTTGCCAGTAAGTATTGAAGACAGGCCAAATAACAGTAATCTCTTTTTTATTTTTGTCTTTTTACTAAGATCTCAAGTTTTATTTCTCCAGTATAGTGTCTCTGGTCTTACTGATTATTTGTTTTAGGTTATACTTTCCTTTTGGATGCTTAGGGCCACACAGTTAGCCCAGATTAACCAAGGTTTTTGTTTTCTCAAGGTCAGTTGAGTATCTGGTCCTCAGGGGTCTCTTGGGGTTTTTTTGGGGGGCAGAAGAGGGTGGGAGCCCCTGGTTCCTTTCAGCTTTTCATTGACCAGTTCCATCCACTCGAGGACAAAATCAGATCTTGTTTGGTAGACCAGGTTTCCTTTTCTGAAGCATGAGCAGACTTTCCTCTTTATAGACTGGATATTGGCTGAAGTCCCATTAGTGGCTCTCCGAGACCTCCCTGAACAGGAAGACTGGCGACCCACATTTGCAGGACATTTTGAGAGATGGCCCCATGCATAATTTCCTAAGACTTGGTTGACCTCTGAGGGCAAGGAACAAAGTTATCCCTTAGGTCCCTTGGCCAAATTGGTATGGATGTTAAGTATGTTGATTAAGCACCCAGAAAGGCTAAGTTTCCCCAGTCTGTTACAATGCACCTATATTAAAATTGTATCCTTTTGAAAGAAACTGTATGCTATTTCCATATCATATTTCTTGATTCACATCTTTCCATTTTATTCCCATATTACTCTAAAAGATGTACACATACCCTTCCTCATATACCAAAAACCCAAGGTCTGAAAATAAATGTTAGGTCAGCTCTAGAACCTGTTTAGGGATTCACAGTTCAAGAGCACAGATATCTTTAGATCATGAGGAATATAAAATTAACGTTGCTCAGTTTATCTTACAACTAGGTACTTGGTACTAGCGTCCGCAGATGAGGGATACCATTCATCTTCTGTTTTTCTGGGATTGTGTCACTTCACTCAGCGTAAAATCTTCCCGTTCTATCCATTTACCTACAAATTTCATGATGTCATCTTTCTTCAACACTGCATAAAACCCCATTCTGTAGATGTACCACATTTTCTCTATCCACTCATCGGTTGAAGGGCACTTGGGTTGTTTCCTGCTCTGCTATTGTGAAGAGAGCTGCAAAAAACATGGCCGTACATGTATCTCTGTGGTAGGAAGAGGCTGATGGATATACTCCAGAAGTGGTATGGCTGGGTCAGGTGGTAGGCTCATTTTGAGTCTTTTAAGGGTTCCCCATACTGCTTTCCATAGTGGTTGTACAAGTTTGCATTCCTACCAGCAGTGGATGAGTGTTCCCCTTTCCCCACACCCTCTCCAGCATTTGGTACCATTTGTTTTCTTGATCCTTGCCAGCCTTATCTGGTTGAGATGATATCTTAACGTTTTAATTTGCATTTCCTTAATTATTAGCAATGTTGAACACTTTTTAAGATGTTTCTCAGCCATCTTTATTTCCTCGCTTGTGAAGTCTCTGCTCAGCTCTTTACTCCATCTTTTGAGTGAGTCATTTGTTTTCTTCTTTGTTTTTTGAGTAGTTTATATATTCTGGAAGTTTTTTGAGTAGTTTATATATTCTGGAAGTTAATGCTCTGTCAGATGTATCAGCAGTGAAGGTTTCCTCCCACTTTGTGGGTTTTCTCTTCACTTCCCTGATTGTTTCCTTTGCTGTACAGAAACTTTTGAGTTTAATAAGGTCCCACTTGTCAATTGTCCGACCCCTAATTTCCTGCTTGAAGCTGCTGTCTGATTTAGAAAGTGCCTTTTCCTACACCTAGGTCTCATAAGTTGCTGCCAAGTTTTTTTTTTTTATTATCTCTTAGAGTTTTGGGTTTCACAATTGAGGTCTTTCGATCCATTTAATAGTGGATTTTTTGTGAAGGGTGAGAGAGGGAGGGGTTAATTTTAATTATTTCTACAAATGTGGTGATCCAGTTTTGCCAACGCATTTGTGAGAAGATGCTGTCTTTCCTCCTCATGAAGTCCTTTTTCAAACTCTTTTTTCAAAAGAGTTTTTCAACTATTTTCACTCAGAGTTGCTTTGGCTATTCAGATATTTTGGGTTTCCATATGAATTTAGAAATTTTTTGCCAAACCTGGAAGTATGTCTTTGTGGATTTTATTGGAATTGCATTGGAATTGGATTAATATTAATTTGGGTACAATGGACCATTTTTTAACTATATATTAATTTTTCTCAATCTATGAGCAGGGAGGCTTTCCCATCCTTCTGATGTCTTCACAAATCTTCTTCTTCGCAGGTTTTATAATTTGGCAGAAATGTGGGTGTTGGGTTTTTCTCTAGGGATTTTTATTTTTGGTTATTTTTGCTATGGTATTTAGGATTTTTTTTTGTTGCTTTTGTTTTCTTTTCTTTTTTTTTTTTCTTTTATTTTGTGTGTAAAGAAAGGCTACTGATTTTCTATGTTATTGGTAACCTTGTTGACTTACTGGAACTCTTAATTGTTTTTTGGTGGACTTTGTTTAGCATCCCTTAGGTAACATCATATCATCAGCAAATGGGAAAGTTTTATCTCCGCTGTTTCCAATTAGTATCCTCTAATTTCTTTTTCTTGCATCTTATTGCCCTAGCCAGTGTTTTTAAATAAGAACTATATTGAAAGAGGAGTGGGATAGAAGGACAGCCTTTTCAGGTTCCTACCTTTAGGGAATGCCCTAACTTTTTCTCCATTTTAGGATTGATACTGGCTGATAGGTTTCTATTATATTAGCTTTGTGATTATGTTGGAGGAATAAACTTGTCAGTCACAATTCCCTCTTAGTACTTTAAAGCAATGAAAGGAACTTTAAGCTGGATTTTTTGTCAAAGCTTTTTTCGGCTTCAATTGAGATGATCTTGTGGTGTTTGGTCCTGCAGTCCATTTATGTGTTTGATATTTATGATTTTCATATGTTTGAACCATCCCTGCATACTCTGGGTATGAACCCAACTTGATCATGGTGAATGGTCTTTTATGTGGGTCTGTTTTTTTGCTTTTTTTTTTTTTTTTTTTATTTTAATCATGAATATATTTACATTTAATTTTTTATTTAATTATTCCAAAATATGCATACTATGACACTCCACAATAAGTCAAAATTAAAATTTCTGAAAATAAACTAGAGATGTCATTCCCTAAAACACATTTAGAGACTTCACATTTTGTTTTTGCTAATTTTTTTTTTACAAATTCTTTTTTTTATTATGAATAGCTTTGTGTATTTCATACATTATTGTTCGCAATCAGTTCAGGCAGTATATCCCCTTCCCATTCACCCCGGCCCCACCCCTACCCATCCCAGATCAGCTCGCTTCGGCCGTAACTTTTCTCATCTGGCTTTTCTGGGTTTTGTTGTTTTTTTTTTTCTTTTTTTTTTTTTTTAACAATAAGGGATAATTTGTGAGTACAAGCAACCTTCCGTCATACAACAATATTGCGAGCAGTTGCGCCCAAACCATACAAGCTCATGGGGTCCCACCATCCAAGCATTGGGGGGGGCTTGTATTTCAATCAAGTTGATCAAATGGGTGTCTAGCTATATTGTTTTAGTTTCACTTTCAACCCAATCGCACCTATATTCTCCGTGCTCCTCTCCACAGATGTTCCCTAGACTCAGAAAAAGGGGCACACGTGGATGAGAAGCAAAACAGTTCTACTTTCTCTGGAGCTGAATGTCCTGTGGTCTCTAGTCATTCTGGCTGTTTCTTTCAGGGCTCCAGCTCTTCCCGAGGCATAACCTTTCAATCCTACAATGAACGCATCATGCAATTAATATATAGTATTTTAAACCAGTAAATAATATAGGCCTTTTCGCTCCTACTAATGAAGCACTCACAATGTTGATATATAGGTATTTAAACATTAACTAGTTGTATTGGTAGGTTACTTGGTATAACAACGATGTTTTTGGATGGTATGTTAATCCATGAATTAACATTTTCTTCTTAAGTATGACAGGGTCATCGTGTGGTTATAACAAACTCCTAACCATTAGATGATGTGAGCTTAGTGTGCAATTCAGCCATGTGTTTTCCTACAAAAGGAGAGAGAATAGCCAAATTAGATTTGGATATACAGAATATGGCTGCCACTGCTGCAACAGTATTTTGCCAGGAGGAATGAGGTGTAGCGGAAGCTGTTATGGGAGGGGTTTTGTTACCTCAAGGAGACCCATATTGCTTTATTATTGGGTTTATTGGCCTCCTTGGTAACACTCGTGCTGGGCATATTCCAGAGGCCATCCATCTTGCAATTGCGGTCTCCATTACAGCTTTCCCATGTTTATATCAGGTCTTCAACAGCAGGGCCTTATCACCTCCTTCCTGCAGATTCCCAGTTTGAAGGCAAGGACCTTTACCTTTTGGTGGGGCTTGGATCCCTAGGCCAACATCTACCATCTGGTGAGTAATCCTTGTTGATGTCAGACTCCTGAATTAATATGATTTTGCTTAAGTTTCGTAGCTTAAGGGAGACTTAGCATTATTGGTCTGGAATGTGTGAATATCCTTTTCACAGTTTGCTATGTCCATAGTCACTAAAGAAGGCAGTTTTAAACCGATTTTACAAGAGAATACCTCTATTAACAGCTGGCTCCAATCTACACTGTGAGAACGCCCCATCATCATCATCAGGTTTCCCTCTGTATTCTATGGGGGGGACTTAGAAATTGTCACTTGTATTAAAACATCTTCTCTGATAAGCTTCATTAGGATTCATTAATAATCAGTTGTTATGTAGTAGGATCCAGAGAGAGGCCTGATGTCCTGTAGCAATCCTGAGACATTTCTTCCTTCAATGCCCAGAGGATTCCATCCTTCTGTCTGGCACTTCTTGGTACATCCACACTCACTGCAAGCCGCATTATTGCTTTCGCAGCCAATTAAATTGGGTATACTCTCTGCGGCCTGTTTGGAACAACAAGATCTTTCCCATAGTTAGTTTTAAAGATTTTGTGATTGCAAGGTTTTTTTGACAAAAGGGTGTCAAATCTATCCATATCCCCCTTTTTGTTAATTTAAGGTTGTTTCATTTTTGACCCATGAGTCTCACAAAAAGCAAAATATATACTATCAGGTGGAGTCCAAGCACAGATTCAACAATTCACCCATGCCTTTTTGGGTTACCTGTTGTGATTACTTGAGGAAACAAACTTTATTTTTAAACTTTAAATTCATCCTATAGGTGAAAGAGAATGCTGCCAAGGTGATACTATAGGACAGCAAAAGTATAGAGAACATTTGTTTATACCCAATCCCAAAATAATTGTTATAAAGTTTTAAATTAAACTAATGTGGACAACAGCAATTTAATCACCAATTAACTTCAGATGCATTACCTTTTTTATCAGAATCTTTAAACCAATGTTGTTTAATATGCACACTATTTGCTTTTACTAAGTTCATAAAACACCTATGTATTCCTGTAAGACAGAGTTCCGGGCAAAATTGAGATACTTGTTGAACTCATAGCAATAAAGATTGCACAATTGAAATATAATAACCCCTAGTCCCTCTCTCCCACCCCTCCCAACCCTTCCCGAGTACACATATTCAGTCAGTATTTTCATGATGCAATCTTTCACTGTTGTTGTTCTTTAATAATAACAATACACACATCTCACACAGAAATATATATAATAACATGGTTATTGGTACTAGCATCAAGTTATGAGAGATAACATTAAATCATTTTGTTAATTCTGGAGGACTGGTGTTAACTTTATCTTAACTAATGAGGTCTGCTGGGGGGGAGCCCCATCATTTACTCCTGCAATCAGATGTTGTTCTTTCTTTACATGCTACATAGAATTCACTTGTGTACATGACCACATTTTCTCTATCCCATGCTCGTGGATTGGGAAAAATAAATCATAGTAAAAATGCCATTCTACCTAACTTTGTATGACAGATTAATGCTAATCCCAATTTCCAAAATCCCAAAGAGCTCTTTCACAGTTTGGAAAAAAAGAATCCCAATTTCATTGGAAAAAACAAAAAAAAAAAAAACTCCCGATAGCCATAGCACCACTGGTGAAAGAGTAACAATACAGGGGGAATCACTCTAAAGCGAACAGACACAACTATACTTAAGGCTTATAGTTCATAAAACAGCTTGGGTAACTGGCAAAAACAGACCATTGCCAGTGGAACAAAATTGAAATCCAAAAACTTGAGCACATTAGCAATTTCCAGCCATCGCATATTTGATAAGGAGGCCAAGAAGACACATTGGGAAAGACAGCATCTTCTAACAAGTGGTGGTTTGGGCAAAAACTGGATCACACCTGTAGAAGAATGAAATTAAATTCCCACCTCTCACCCTGTACAAAATAATGTCAACTACCGATGGTCAAAGACTCTCAATGTAAAATCCAAAACTCTGGGGTGATAAAGAGAAACTTGCAGCAGACTATAAAAGACGATAAGTGTAGGAAAAACTTAAACCAGACAGCAAGCTGCCACAAGAAATAAGTGTCATCAATTGACAAATGGGACCTCATTAAACTCAAAGCTTCTGTACATCAAAGGAAACACCATGAAAGTGAAGTAAGAAAGAAAAACCACCAGAATGGAGGAAAACCTTCACAGCAATACATCCGACAAAGGCAGTAATTTCCAGAGTTATACAGCTACTCAAAAAACAAAAGAAGGAAAGAAACAAAAGATCACTCAAAATGGAGCAAAGATCTGAACAGAGACTTTCACAGAAGGAAATTTAGAATGGTGCAGAAACAACCTAAGAAGATGTTCAACACATCGCTAATAATAGGAATGCAAATTAAAACCACCTTCAGAATTACCATCTTACTCCAGTAAAGACTGGTCTAGGATCAAGAAAACAAATGATGCCAAGTGCTGGAGAGGGTGTGGGGAAAGGGGAACACTCATCCATTGCTGGTGGGAATGTAAACTTGTGCAGCCACTATGGAAAACAGTGTGGAGAACCCTTAGAAGGCTCAAAATGATCCTGCCATTTGACCCAGTCATACCACTCCTGGGTATATACCCACAAGACTCATCTTACTGCAGAGATACATGCACAGCTATGTTTATTGCCGCTCTGTTCACAATAGCAAAAAACTGGAATCAACCCAGATGCCCCTCAACTGATGAGTGGATAGAGAAAATGTGGTATTCTTTTTTTAAGAATATGATTACCATATATGTAATCATTTCTTCCATCCATATATGGCAATTACAATGTGTGAATATAAGTGGTAGGACAATTCTAGAGCCCATTTTCAGATACAATGAAATACAATAATAAATTTGCTCAGTTTGCCTGCCAATTGAGGATTTGGTGTTATTTTGTTGAGAATTTTTGCGTCTGAGTTCATTAATGAGATGGGTCTGTAGTTCTCTTTTTTGGTTGCTCCCTTATCTGGTTTGAGTATTAGAGTGATGCTGGCTTCATAGAAGGAATTTGGGAGATTTCCCTCTGCTTGTATCCTTCTGAACAGTTTGAGTAATAATGGTTGTAAATCCTCTTTAAATGTTTTATAGAATTCTGCTGTGAAACCATCTGGACCTGGGCTTTTTTTAGTTGGGAGGTCTCTTATTACATTTTCAATTTCTTCATATATTATGGGTCTGTTTAAGCTGTCAATCTCTTCTTGGTTTAGCTTTGGCGATTCCCCGGATTGCAGATATTCATCCATTTCTCCTGGGTTTTCAAACTTGTAGAGTATAGGTTTTTAAAGTATTCCCGTATGATTGTCTGGGTCTTTTCATTGTCTGTTGTAATATTTCCCCTTTCATCATGAATTCTATTGATTTGGAGTTGCTCTTTCTTTCTTTTGGTTAACTGGGCTAAGGGTCTGTCTATCTTGTTTATTCTCTCAAAGAACCAACTTTTCTCTCATGACTTTTTCTATAAATCAGTTTGAATAGCTTTTTTGGCAATTTCTTCAGGTTCATCAATTGTTAATTCTGTGGTATTTAATTTAATGTTGAGACCATCCAGTAATATTTTTATTTCAGAATTTATATATCATTTTAATCTGTAACTATTCCATTTGGCTCCTTTTATTCGATGATTGCTTTTTTCTCTATATTAATAGTTTTTTAAATCATTGAGCAAAATTATAGCAGCATTTTAAAATCAATCATCAGTCTTCTTTTTTTTCAGTCTTCTAATTACACAATTACTTCTGGATTTGTCTGTCCCGTAGTTATGGGTCACATGTCCATGCCGTCATTGCAAGTCTAAGAAATTGATTGGTTACTTGACATTTTCAATATTATGTTCTTGTCTCTTTCCTGTTTTTAATATTTCCCTGATCAGTTTTAAAAGACAATTTAGTAAGTGGCTAATTTTCTTTTAGATCATTTCAATCTGCTTGAACATATTAAAATGCTATGCTTGAGTCTTTACTGTAGAAAAATATTTATAACTTAAAATTTATAATTTTAACCCTTTCAAAGTCAACAATGCAGGGGAATTAAATATATAATTTAATAGCAGGCATGCTCGAGACAGAAGCCTTCCCAGCCCACACTGATGGATTCTTAAGCCTCCAGTGAGTCAAATGCTGGAGCAGGAGGGCCTTATGCCATGCTGAGCCTGCATGAAGTTGCTCAGCAGTTCCAAGTCAGGAGAAAAGAGGTAAAATGTCTGCTCCTTATAGACCACAGAATGTGAAGGAATTGCAAGGTCGATCAAAGACTTAACCCTTAACACTAGAGTCAAAAATAGCCAGTGTATTTAGTATGTAATGAGGGCATACCAGACATGGAAATAGGAGAAGAAATAAATACTTGTCTGAATTTTTGAATTCTTTATTGATTTGTCCGCTTTTTATGCTATTTAAGTAGATGATTAAAGTCTCCAACTATTCTAAATACCACTTTATTTTATCTAGTTTCCACTCATCTAATGGCTTTATCAATACCATCTTAGCTTCATCATATACAAAGCCTCTTAAAGGGTCCACCTATAACCTTGCATATATTCATATATCCATTAATATAGATTCATATTTTTATGGATTTGTTTTTTAATCATTTGAAAAGTCAAAAGTGGAATTACAGTATCAAATTATAGCAATGCTAGTTTTTATATTTGCCTATGTACTTACCAGCTATCTCTGTCTTCATAAGGCTTTAAGTTAGTGTTTGCATTCCTTTGTTTCAAAGTGAAAAGTACTCTTTTGCATTTCTTTGTTACAGGTCCAATAGCAAGGAATTCTTTTGGCTTAAGAAAAAATTATTTATTTATTATTATTTTTATTTTATGTGTGTGAATATTTTTCCTGCATATATGTTTACATACCACATCCATGAAATGCCAGCAGAGGTCAGAAGAGGGCACAGATCCCCTAGAACTGGAATTATAGATGGTTGTTAGCCACCATATGGGTGCTGGGAACTGAACCTGGGTCCTCTTAAGCCAGTGCTCTTAACTACCGAGCCAACTCTCCAGCCACCAAATTCTCCCAGTTTTCACTTTCTCTGTAGTTTTAAATTTATTTGTGTGTGTGTGTGTGTGTGTGTGTGTGTATGTGCACATGGTGGTTTGCTCTCTCTTTCCACTATGTGGGTTCTGAAGAGCTAACTTAGGTTGTCATCTTCTGAGCCAGCTTTTTGGCTCCATCTTGTATTTTAATGTGATTTCTTGACATTAATTTTCTCCTGAGTATTTATTTTTATTTTTGAGACAGGGTCTCCCTGTAGCCCCTGATGACCTGGAATATGCTATGTAGACCAGCCTAGCCTTGAACTCACAGAGATCTACCTGCCTCTGCCTCACAAATGCTGGGATTAAAGGCACACACCACTATGCCCAGCTTGAGTATTTTTTTATACAAATATTTTTGCTTTATATAGAGTTCTCAAATGACAAGTTTTTCTTTCAGGAATATAAGTATATCATCTCTCTCTCTCTCTCTCTCTCTCTCTCTCTCACACACACACACACATACAAGTGAAAGTACAAAGGAAAAGAAAACTTTGGAAAAAATCTCTCTGCCTTCTCCATTTGAAGGTTACTACTGAGAATCTATTGAGGATCTATTATTGGAGCTGAATTATCCAGTTTTCTTGTTTAAAAACATGATCTCATTTTAAATTTGTGTGTATGTATGCATCTGGGCGTATATGCACATCTAAGTGGAGGTGTCCATGGAGTCCAAAGAGAGCATCAGATTCCTTAGAACAGGACTTACAAGTGGTTGTGAGCTGTCTGACATGGTTGCTGGGAAATGATTTCAGGTCCTCGTCAAGAGCAGTACATGCTCTTGACTGGGGAGCTCTATCTCCAGTCCCCCTGCCCTGATGCCCAAGCTTTTTTTCTGAAACAAGACATCATGTATCTCAGATTAACCTTGAACTTGCTCTGTAGCCAAGGCTGATCATGAACTTCTCATCCTCTGCGTCTACTTTTCAAGTGCCAGGGTTACAGCAGGTTCACTTGGGAACTGTGGTAAATCACTGTGTCCCAGTGCTTCAGGTTTTCCTTCTATTTGATTTTCAGTACTTTGACTTTAAGTGACTCCTACCTGGAGTTGGTTGGGTTTCTTGAATCTTTAAATTCAAATATTTCATAAATTTGGGAAAACTTACACTATTATTTTTTCTTCAAATAACTTGTCCTTACTCTCACTGTGTCTTTTGCTGGGGTTTCCATGGTGCTTGTATCAGTATGCATGACAGTGGTCTATGTCTCTTAGGCCCTATTCGTATTTATTTATTTATTTATTTATTTATTTATTTATTTATTTATATTTTATGTGTATGAGTGCTTTGCTTGCATGCGTGCAAATGCTCCCATGTTGTGCAATGTGTACAGAGGCCAGAAGAGAGCATCAGATCCCCTGGAACTGGAGTTACAGAAGGTTATTGGTCACCATGTGGGTCCTGGGAACCAAATATAGATTTTCTGCAAGAGCAGCCAGTGCTCTTACCTGCCCAGCCATATATATAGCCCCCTGATCAGATTTTTTTCATTCATTTTTGTTTGAGTGGTGGGTGCTCTACAGGCTAAATAGCTTCAATGTTCTTTCCTTGACTTCAATACTCTCCCCCCATTTAAATATACTCTTGACATTTTTGAACTTTTTCTTTTTTTTATTCCATTTATTTATTTATTTATTTATTTATTTTTATCAAATCTAGACCCTTGTCCCCCCCATCCCCCCACCCCACCAGAGCTCATGCATTCTGCCAAACATGCTTTTCATCGCTTTCTCAGTCTTTCTCAAAATTCTCCATGTGGAAGTTGACTGTTTTGAGCAGAAGTTCACTGTTTCAGTCAGTTCTTTGATGAAGTCCTTTCTTTTGTTGTTGTTGTTGTTGTTTCCAATATGTATCACTCCCAGCTGCTTGGACAAAAGCTCAAAGGGCCGTGCACAAGAAATACTTACAACTAGGCAATTGGCACTAGCATCCACAGATGACGGATACCATTCATTGTTTGTTTTTCTGGGACTGTGTTACTTCACTCAGCATGATTTCTTCTAGCTCCAGCCATTTTCCTGCAAAGCTCATGATATCATCTTTCTTTACCGTTGCATAGAACTCCATTGTGTAGATGTACCACATTTTCTCTATCCACTCGTCAGTTGGGGAGCATTTGGGTTGGTTCCAGCTCCTTTCTATTGTGAAGAGAGCTGAAATAAACATGGCCGTGCATGTATCTCTGCAGTGGGGTGAGTGTTGAGGGTACATGCCCAGGAGTGGTATGGCTGGGTCGGGTGGCAAGCTCACTCCAAGTCTTCCAAGGGTTTTCCACACTGCTTTCCATAGTGGCTATACAAGTTTACATTTCTACCAGCAGTGGATGAGTGTTCCCCTTTCCCCACAACCTCTCCAGCACTTGGTATCGTTGGTTTTCTTGATCCTAGCAAGTCTTATTGGAGTAAGATGATATCTTAAGGTGGTTTTGATTTGTATTTCCTTGATGATTAGTGATGTTGAACACTCCTTAAGGTGTTTCTAAGCCATCTCTAATTCCTCACTTGTGAAGTCTCTGTTCAGCTCTTTGCTCCATATGCTGAGTGGGTCATTTGTTTTCTTTCTTCTTTGTTTTTTGAGTAAATTATATATTCTGGAAATCAATGCTTGATTTCTCCTTTCTTCTTTGTTTTTTTGAGTAAATTATATATTCTGGAAATCAATGCTTTGTCAGAGTTTGCTGTGGTGAAGGTTTCCTCCCACTCTGTGGGATTTCTCTTCACTTCCTTGATTGTTTCTTTTGATGTACAGAAGCTTTTTTTGAGTTGATGAAGGTCATTTGTCACATTGTCACCTTCATTCTAGCGCGACTTGCTGTCCTGATTTAGGAAGTTTTCCTATGCCTATGTCTTGTAGTCTGCTGCCAACTTTTTCTTCTATCACCTTCAGAGTTTGGGTTTCAGTTGGGTTTATGATCTTTGGAGTTCAATTTTTTAGGCCAGAGGTAGGGGTTTTAATTTAACTCTTCTACACAGTGGTGATCCGTTTGGCACAACACCACTTGCTGAAGATGTCGTCTTTCTCCACTGTTGTGCTTCATTGCCCCTTGTCAAATATGAGATGGCTAATAGATTGTATGTGCTCAGGTTTGGATCTTCAGTTTTTGTTTCATTGGTCAACAATGTCTGTTTTTTTATGCCAGTACCAGCTCATTTTTGCTGACGATAGCCTGTACTGATACTTTGAGGTCTGTAGGAGATGTCCCCCTGTGTTGCTCTTTCACCAGGGTTTGTTTTGGTCTATTCAGGTCTTTTGTTGTTTCCAATGAATTTGAGGACTTTTTTTTTCCAAACCTGTGAAGAATCTTGGGATTTTAATTTGGGATGGCTTAATCTATACAGGAGTTGGGGTAATGGACATTTTTTACAATATAACTTTTTTCCCCAATCCATGAGCATGGGAGGTTTTTCCATCTTCTGAGTCATTTTCAATTTCTTCTTTAAGGGTTAAATTTTTTGTTGTAGAGATCTTTGGTGTCTTTGGTAGGTGTCCTAGTATTCTATTGTTTTTGAGGCATGTGAGTGGGAAAGGTCTCCTTTGAATGCCTTCTCCAGTTGTTTGTTGTTGGTGTAAGAAGCCACTGATTTTTTAAGGATTAATTGTTGTATCCTGCCACTTTGCTGAAGTTTGTTAATCATCTTTCCTGGGTTTAGTGGTGGAGTTTTTAGCATCCTTAGGTAAATAATCATAATCATCTCGCAAATAGGGATCGCTTGACTATCTTCTTTTTCAATTAGAAATCCTTTAATTTCTTGTTTCTGGCCTTAATTGCTCTAGCAAGTGTTTCAATAACTATATCGAAGAGGAGTGGTGACTCGGGGCAGCCTTGCCAGAGTCCTACCTTTAAAGGAATGCTTCTGCTCGTTGGCCCATTTGAATGATTTAGCATGTGGGTTTCCTGTATTATGGGCTTTGATTACATTGAGAATGACTCCCTCAAGCCCCAATTCCCTTAAGAACTTTAAAGTATGAAGGAAGCGGATTTTGTCAAGGGCTTTTTCAGCGGCAATCGAGAGTGGGTGGTTTTTGTTGTTTCTTCCATTTATGTCCTTGATGATGTCTCTTGATTTTCATCTAGTTGAACCCATCCCTGAATCTCTAGTATGAAATCACTTGGTCATGGATGGGATCTTCTTATAATGGGTCTGTATGCAATTTGCCATTCGTATCTCTGTTTAAGAATTTTGGATCTGTGTTCATTAGGGATATGGGCTTATAGTTCTCTTTTGTTGTATCTTTTCCTGGTTTTTAACAGAGTGTGCTGCTTATAGAAGGGAATTGGGAAGATTCCCTCTGTTTGTATCCTCGAAACAAGTTTCAGTAATTAATTGGTTGTAGGTCTTTTTTGAAATGTTTCATAGAATTCTGCCTGAAACCATCTGGGCTGGGCTTGTTGTTAGTTGGGAGGTTTCTTATACATCTTCAATTTCTTCATATATTATGGGTCTGTTTAAGCTTTCAATCTCTTCTTGAGTTTGGTCAGTCCCAGGATTTCACATATTCATCCTATTCTTTCTAGGTTTTCAACCTTGGTAGATGTATAGGTTTTGAAGTATTCCTATATGATTTTCTGTCTCTTTTCCATTGTCTGTCTATGTATTTCCCTTTTCATCCATGGATTTTATTGATTTGGAGTTTTCCTTCCTTCTTCTTTGGTTAACTGGGCTAGATCTGTCTATCATGTTTATTCCTCTCAAAGAACAACTTTGCATTCATGATTTTTTGTATTGTTTTTTTGTTTCTATTGCATTGGATTTCTTGCTCTGATTTTGTTAGTTCTTCCTGTCTGTTGTGTTTAGGGTTCATCTCTTGTGCCTACTTGAGTTTTAGCTGCAGTGTAGATCATTTACTTGTGGTCTTTCGGTTTTTCCATGTAGGCACCCCAGGGCTATAAACTTCCCTTCTTAGTACTGCTTTTTAAGGTATCCCATAGGTTTTGTTGTATTGTTATGTCATTGTCATTCAGTCCAAAAATGCTTTTATTTATTTGTTTATCTCTTCTTTGACCCTTCATTAATTCAGGAGTGTGTTGTTTTATTCTCCATGTGTTTCTTGTAGGCAGTAGGGCTTATCCTGGTGTTGATGTTGAGCTTTATTGCACTGTGGTCTGATAGAATGCATGAAATTATTTCAATCTTTTTGTATTTGTGGAGGTTTCTTCTGTGTCCCAGTATGTGGTCGATTTTGGAGAATGTTCTATGGGTGCTAAGTAGAAAGTGTATTCTCTGGTATTAGGGTGGAATATTTGGTAGAGTTCTATGAGGTCCATTTGGTTTATCATATCATTCAGTTCAGATGTCTTTCTGTTTATTCTTTGTCCTGTTGACCTGTCCAAAGGGCTCAGTGGGGTATTGCAGTCCCCTACTATGTGTATACTGGGGTTAGTGTGTGACTTGTGGTCCTTGAGATTTGTCTTTATAAAGTTTGGTGCACCAGAGTTTGGTGCATATATATTCATAATTATGAAATCTTCTTGGTGAATTGTTCCTTTGATAAAAATGTAATGGCCTTCTTTGTCTCTTCTGATTTCTTTTACTTTGAAGTCTATTTTGTCTGATATTAAAATAGCAACACCTGCTTTCTTTTTGGTACCACTTGCTTGGAATATTTTTTTTCCATCCTTTCACTTTAAGGTGGTGCCTGTCCTTGAAGGTAAGATGTGTTTCTTGTAGACATCATATTGATGGGTTCTGTTTCCTCATCCAATCTCCCAGTCTATGTCTTTTGATTGGTGAATTTAGTCCATTAATATTTAAGGTTATGACGGATAGGTTTGTGTTTCTTCCTTTTGCCTTATTATCCATTTGCAGTTTTGGTTTAGGTTTCTACTTGTATGGTTATGCTTTTTATTGATTTCTCTTTCTAGGTGCCTGGGGATGGCTGCTCCTTTCTTCTGTCCTTTGAATTGCTTCAAGTATTCTCTGAAAGGTTGGTTTTCAGAACATGTATTCTATCTTCTTGTTTATGTCATGGAATGTTTTTCTCTTTCAACTATAATCGCCATTTTTTGCTGGGTATAGTAACCTGGGTTGGCATCTATTGTCCTTTAACACTGGGAATGCTTTGGTCCACCTTCTTCTTGCTTTCATAGTTTGCACTGAGAAGTCAGTTGTAATTCTGATAGGTTTCCCCTAATAGGTCACTTGTTGTTTTTCTCTTGTGGCTTTAAGGATTTTATCTTTGTTTTGGGTGTTGTGATGGTTTATCCTGGGTTTCAACTTGACTGGACTAAGGAATAAATAACATAAAAAGGATCTTCAGATTGGACTACCTCAACCCGGATGGCCCACCCCAAATGTGGGCATTACCTCCCACTGGCAGACAATATTAAAGGCCATGCCAGAGGGATCTGGTCCCTTTTTTCCTGTGGCTTGCCTCTCTCTCACTGGTGAGTTTGTCTTGCTGCTGTGATCAGCCCTATGGATCCCAGCATGTACTGAGACCGGCAGATCTCCTGGAATCCATCAGGCCTTCAGCACCAGATTGGGACTACTGAGACATCCAGCCTTGCGGACTGAGCAGTTCTCTGGATTCTCAGCCTCTTCAGTGCATCGTGGCTACTGTTGGACCCCTTGAGCTCTGTCACGTGAGAAAATCAATGGATATAGCTATATATTCATCCTGTTGCTTCTGTTTCTTTACAGAACCCTGACTAACACAGATTTTGGTACCAGGAGTGGTTCTAGAGAAATGGAATTGAAAGGATGAATTTCTTTACTGGGCTTGGTAGTTTCTCGAGCCAGCTCTCCAACCCCATGAACCCTAGAGTTACTGAAGTCTCTCCTGGTGGGATGAAGAGGAATGATAATCCTTGGTGCAGACTACTTGATGTAATTATGAAGGTAGATCCATTTGACTCACCTAACTCGCCTCTTGTGAGAAGCAAGGAATTTAGTGACTCTATATATAAAACGTTTGAGAAATTGTGGAAAATTGAGAAATTGATTTACAATGCAAATTTAATTCCCAGCCATGAAAAGTGTCAGCAGTCAAAGTGAGAGCACTGGTGGGGAAAGGGTGGAACCCTGAAACTTGGGATGGAGATGTGTGAGAGAACCACGATAATGAGTATTTTTAACCCTCGGATTCTGAGGGATTTTCTTTATCTGAGGAATTAATCTCCCCACCCTCAGCAGAGAATCCACACCCTGCAGATCCCTCCTCCCCACTCTTGCCTGAGGAAACTAATCTCCCCCTCCCAGTGGCAGCTAATGTCCCTCAGGGCCCAACAATTATTGACTCTAGACCTATAACCATATTGAAGGCTAAGCAAGCCCCTCAAGGTGAGATAGAAAGTGTGGTCCACGAGGAGGTGCGATATACCACTAAAGAAATTAATGAGTTTGCCAATTTATTCCGGCAAATGCCTAAGGAATATGTGTGGGAATGNGATCTACTTGATTATTAAACTCATCCTCTGCTGAGATCACCTTTTGATGAGCATTTACATGAGACACAAGTATCTTCACATCCTTTGACCATTCAGAGAGCTCTATCCACATACTTCTTCCCCAAATGTCTTTCTCACCAATTTTCCAGTCATGCTCCTTCCAAGTCCCTGACCATCCAGCCAAACCATTGGCTACAGCCCATGAATCAGTATATAATCGAACCTCTGGACATTTCTCCTTCCAGGCAAAATGCACAACTGCCTGAAGTTCTGCCCACTGTGAAGAATTTCCTTCACCAGTGTCCTTTAGGGTTGTTTCAGAAATAGGCTGTAATGCTGCAGCTATCCACCTCTGGGTGGTGCCTGCATAGCGTTCAGAACCATTAGTAAAGCAGGCCCTAGTCTTCTCTTCCTCAGTCAACTGCTCATAGGGGAAACCCCATGAAGCCATAGGTGTATGCTTGAGCACAGGAGGCCTTGTAATAGGAGTGGGAACCAATGGTGCTTGAGGTATCAGTGGCAGAGATGCTGTCTGGAGTCTGTGGCAGGCTCCCAGAGGAGAATCACAGCAGAGGCCATTGGGATTTTGGAACAAGGCTCTACCTTCATCTGCAAACAACTATTCTCCTTTTGAGAGACAGCTCTTAGCCTGCTATTGGGCCTTAGTGGAAACTGAACGTTTGACAATGGGCCACCAAGTCACCATGCGACCTGAGCTGGGTGTTATCTGACCCACCAGACCATAACATGGGATGTGCAAAGCAACAGTCCATTATCAAATGGAAGTGATACATACATGATAGGGTCCGGGCAGGCCCTGAGGGCACAAGCAAGCTACATGAAGAAGTTCCAGGTCTGATATTCTTTGTTCTGCTTCCTCCATTCTGCTTCTGAGGCTTTTTCCATTCCTTTCTTCTTGATTGGATGAGTGTTTGATTTCCTTTTTCATTTCCTCTTCTGATTTCTTTAGTATTTGCACTTCCTTTTGGTGCTTCTCAATCCCTTCCTGTAGTTCTTTGCTTCGATGATTGGTTTCCTTATCTTTTTCAACATGGGATCTTTTCAGTGTTTCCACTTCCTTCTTGAGTTCTTTGTTCTCTTTTCTTAATTCTTTGATTTGCTCTTTATAATCTTCCACTTCTTTAAGTATGTTCAGGATTGTGCTTCTGATATCTGTGTCCTGGGCCATCCCCACGTGGATCCCACTGTAGGAATCTTTCATAGGGTTGGTAGAAGGGTTGGTAGAGCTTGGTGTGGGATTATCCTGCTCCTTTCCCATATTGTCTCTTCTTCGTATTCTTGGCATATGGACTTCTCCTTGTCTGTATTCCAATGTGAGTCCCAAATGCCTCTTCACTGTGTTGAAGGCTTGCTTTGCTTGCCTCCTTCAGATGCCTTTGTAATCCCAGTTGGGGGGGGGCTCTTTAGCCTGAATCCTTGTACCTGTGCTTCAGGTTGTCTTGGGACATCTCTGATCTATCTCAAAATTCACACAACCCCACATTTTATACCAGCTGGGAGGATAACTCCGCCCCCACAGCCACAAAAGCCAATTAAACCAAAGACAACTAGATTAACTAGATTAAATCAAACAACAGTCTGCCTTGCTGAAACACCCAGCTCCTACCTACCTACCTGTGGTTCAGGTGGTTTTGAGAGATCTCCAATCTCAAGACTCACACAACCCAACCTTTTATACCAGCTTGGAGGATAACTCCATTTATGAACTTTTTCAATGATTGCATTTTATTTCTATCTCTAAAATCTGGTTCTTTCATGCTTTTTATTTTTATACCATAGTCTTATTTCACTTGTATGTTATTTTCCTGATTTTCTTTTGTTCTTTGCTCATTGACCTTTAACGTTGTGAGCTTATTTTAAGATCAGTATTTTAAAGTCCTTGCTTCTACAAATCTTAGAGGTGTGACTGTGTCCTGGGGCAGTCCTTCCTTCATTAGGTGGACATGCTCTGAGCCTAGGGAGTAGCCCAAGTTGGGAGCTTAAACTCTTCTAGGGTTTTCTGAGTATGTTCTTGCCTTACCTGGTATGTGCACTTTTCAGTCTTCTGATATATGGGGGTACATTTAGACATCCTAATTTCTCAAAGCCTAACTCTACAACCTCCCTGTGGTCTTAGATGGTCTATTGTTTGTTTTGCCCATATTATTTTAACCTAGGCAACTGTGGCTTCTAGTCTTCTTGCTGTTTCAATCAGAAATGCCTGCTTGTGTGATTTCTAAGTTATGCAACAGACAGACCAGTTTTTCAGGCACCTGCTCCCAGATGAGCAGGAATATTGTGGGTCGGTGTGCTCTGCACAGGTTTTTAGGTTTGAAGGAATGAATTGGGAGCTTGGTGGTCTCTCTTATAGACCAACACCATGCTGTGTAAAGAGCCTGGATAGGATAAGTGCCAGAAAATATACCACAAAATTTCTTCTTGGTTTGAAAGCACATTTCTCTAGATTTTGTTGTTCAGTGAATGGCTGCAGAGCTTTGAGGAGTTTCCACAGCCTCTGTAAAGTGACTGTATCTTGTTTACAATTATTATATTCTCTTCTATTTCTCTTTTTGTTTTCTTTATTACTTTATGCCTATGAGTGTATTGCCTGCAGGTATGTGAATGCACCTGTGTCATGCAATGCCCATGGAGGTCAGAAGAGGCAGATCCCTGGGACTGGAGCTACTGATGGTCACTGATTGTTAGCTGCCTTGTGGGTGTTGGGAATTGATTCTGGGTCCTCTGTAAGAGCTGCCAGTATTCTTAACTGCTGAGCCATTTCTCCAGCCTTATTCTCATATTTCTGTGAGTAAAATGAAAGTTTACATTTTCCTAGTCTATTGTTTTGCCTTGTGTTAAAGTTTTATTTTTGCAAATTATTTTTCTCATTTAAATTTTTGCAATTTTCGCACAATGTTTTGATGATATTTAGACCTCCTCCCCTTTATGATCCCCAATTCCCCTACACAAAGACATAAACACACACACACATTCATATACATATATTACAAGTTATTGGATCAAACCTGTGTCCCCAAATGCTGTTTGGTTTGAGTCCATCTATCAGAGTCTGATCAACTTATCAAGAATCACACCCTTATAGAAAACTGACTCTCCTCCCAGTAGCCACGAGTTGCCAATAGTTTCTCAGCTAGTGCTGCCCCGCCCCCTTCCATGTTGGGATTCTGTCAGGTTGAGTTTACATGGGTCTTATGCATGCTGTCAACATTTCTGTGAGTTCATGTGAGCAACTGCCACACTATCTTGAGGGTTAAAGGAGGTGGGAAATGGGAGGGTAGGGCAGAGGAAGGAGGATGGGGAGGGATAACTAACACTAAAGGCCTTTAGAAAAGGCCATATGGAAACCTATCACCATAGAAGCTTCTTGAAGTATAGACATGTGCAACATAACAAGAGATGGAAGAGAGTTACCCTATACAGGGAAATGTTGCTCTACTGGAGGCCATAGGGCTGGCAAAGCAGAAACCCAATGCCAAGATTCCCTATTTAAAGTTGCAATTTATTGATCTTTTGATCAAGGTGTCATTCATTGTGTGTATGTGTGCATGTGAGTGTGCAGGTGTCCAAAGAGGCTAGAGCCATCACTCAAATCCCCTGGAGCTGGAGTTCCAGGTGGTTGTGAGATACTAGATGTGGGTGCCAGAAAGGAAACTGTGTCCTCCAGAAGAGCACCAAATGCTCTTAACCATTGAGCATTTATGGAATGAACACACACACACACACACACACACACACACACGAAAACCAAAACAAATTCAAAATAAAGCCCACCAAAGCTCTCTCTCCTTTCCTTAGGAAAAAAGCCCTGTGAGCTTTACTGTACCTATTTTCACTTTGGTTTCCAATAGATTCAAGGCAATCCTATGCAGATTTATGATTATTTCTCTGTATACATTTACCTTTCTTCAATATTCTACAGTGCAAATCCCAGCACTCCCATCCTTCCTGATCTCTGTGCTTTTTCTCAAGTCTGTGAGAACAGCGTGTACCCCTCCTGCCTGTGCAATAGTTCAAGTAATATATCCAATAGAACCTCCAGGTTTTCTTGATTTTCTTTTTGATACCATGTTTGACACTGTAGTGCCTGCTGGTTTGGAACTCACTGTGTACCCCAGGCTGGCCTCAAACTCATGATCCTCTTGCTCAGAGTTCTGAACACTGACTGGTGTTATAAGCATGTTCCACTGTGCCTGGCCCTTCTTTATTGTTTCCTCCTTCTTTCATTGTTCACATTCCTGAACTCATGGCCTATTGTCTGTTTCATGTTCTCTAGTTACATCTGAGGACAGCAACTTTAATAGCACTTGACTGGGGTTGGAAGTGAGTTTAGAGTGCCTTTTTTGTTGTTCTTTTTGAGACAGGGTCTCCCTTTAGTCCCAGCTGGCCTAGAGCTCACTCTGTAGACCAGGCTGGACTTGAACTCACAGAGATCTGCCTGTCTCTGCCTCCTGAGTGCTGGGATTACAGGCGTGCACCACCATGCCCAGCTAGAGTGCTCTTTAATATTATGAACCTCTGTTTGTCTTCATTCACAATTAAAGTAATACAAATTGAAATGTTCTATTTTATATTTTGATACTTTAATAATTCTGTACTGTTTTATATTTTAATACTTCTGAAATAGAGATTCTTCTATGGAGTGTTGGTAGAATTTAGTTTGACAGTCTTTTCCCAGTACCCAGGGTGGCAATTGACACATAAGTGCCTCACATGTATTTGTTAAAAGATCCTCTAAGCAACCAAGGGATGCATTCACTCAGACCATGAATCCACAGAAAGTAGACTTTTGAGCCTCATTGCAGAAGATCAAGCCACCTCATTATGATGGTCAGCTTGTTCCTGTTTCCACATCCATTGTAGTAGACCCTGATTGTGCCTTGTTTTCCATTTCAGAGTCTTGAGACTGTTATTCTTAAACTGCCAAGGGGCAATCTAAAAGTATTCCAGCTTTACTGCTTTAGTTAACATATCATGGAAAAAGATGGAATTAGTTCCTGCAAAAACTTCACTCTAAGTATAAAATATCACCCAATATTTAGGGCTTGCTGCCCTATTATCTTCAGATAATATAATGGTCATTAAGTTCACAGGGTGTGTGTGTGTGTGTGTGTGTGTGTGTGTGTTTTATTACTTCCAGAGATGTTGGAAACCCTGAGATGATACACACACACATTGGTCTTATGTGAAATATAGTTGTTTTATGTTTTAAAAAATAAGGGACTACTACTTAAAAATACTTCACATTTCTACTTTCAAAATTGTTTTATATTATAATTTAAATTATACATATTCATAGGTTACAGTATGGCAAGTTCATTGATGCATATAACATGCACTGATCAAGTCAAAGTTTTTAGAGTTTTCATTCTTTTGTGTTGATTTAAAATTTCACAGGAGACTTGAGTGCACAGAGCTTATATTGGGGATTTCCCAGGACCACCTGAAGCACAGGTAGGAGCTGGGCACTTCAGCCAGGCAGATTGTTGGATAATTCTATCATTGGTCTGTTGGATAATTCAATCATTGTCTTGCAGGAGCGGAATCTCCCTGCTAGTGGTATAAGAGGTGGGCTTGTTGCCACTGTGAGACTTGAGTGCACAGAGCTTAAATCGTTAGATTGGGGATTTCCCAGGACCACCTGAAGCACAGAGTACAGAGTACCCCATATATCCCCACCCCCCGCAACTGGAATTGCTGAGGCTGAGGGAGTGTCCAAGTGGATTCTTTGCAGAACCTTCAGAACAGAAAGGGAAGAGTGAGTTAGACTTCGAATAGAAAGCCTAAAACTTAGACGAGTCAACACTCCATAAACAAGGAGAAAAACAACAAATCAAACAAACAATGAAGGCATCTGAAGGAGGCAAGCAAACCAAGCCTTCAACACAGGGAAGAGGCATTTGGGATTCACATTGGAATACAGGCAAAGAGAAACCCACATGCCAGAGACACGACAAAGGGACAACATGGGAAAGGTGCAGGATAATTCCACACTGAGCTCTACCAACCCTGTGGGAGATTCCTACAGTGGATCCCCCTGGGGATGGCCCAGGACTCAGACCTTAGATGAACAATTGCAAACATATTCAAAGAAATCAAAGAATATAAAGAACAAGTCAGAGAAATAAGGAGTGAGAATGAAAAACTCAAGAAGGACCTAGAGAGAGAGAGAATGACAAATGCCAGAAAGAACTAGAGGGAGAAAATGACAAACTCCAAAAGGAAGTAGAAACACTGCAAAGATCCCATGTTGAAATAAGAAAGCAGAGCTGGGTGTGGTGGTGCAAACCTTTAATCCTAGCACTTCAGAGGCAGAGGCAGGTGGATCTTTGTGAGTTCAAGGCCATCCTGGTCTACAGAGTGAGTTCCAGGACAGCTGGGGCTACAGGGAGACCCTGTCTCAAAAAGACCAAAAAAAAAAATAAATAAATAAAAAATAAAAAAAGAAATAAAAAAGCAAAGCAAAGAGTTACAGGAAGAGATTGAGGAGCTCCAAAAGGAAGTGGAAACACTAAAGAAATCAGAAAATGAAATGAAAAAGGGAATCAAATACTCATCCAATCAAGAGGAACGGAATGGAAAAAGCCTCAGAAGTAGAATGGAGGAAGCAAAACAAAGAATATCAGACCTGGAAGATAACAAAGAACAACTAAAAACCTCAAGTAAAGATTATGAAAAATTTAAAAATACACAAAAGTGGAGCAACCAGGAACTGTGGGACACTATGAAAAGATCAAACCTCCACATCATAGGGATAGAGGAAGGAGAAGAATCCCAAGAGAATGGTATTGATCAGGTCTTCAACAGAATAATAGAAGAAAATTTCCCCAAACCAAAAAAAGACAAACCAATACAAATACAAGAAGCAAATAGAACTCCAAACAGACAAGATCAGAAAATAAACTCCCCATGCCATATCATAGTTAAAATGCTAGAGGCCTAAAACAAAGACAAAATTCTGAAAGCCACAAGAGAAAAACAAGTTTCATATAAGAGGAAACCCATCAGAATTACAACTGACTTCTCAGTACAAACTATGAAGGCAAGAAGAATGTCGAGCAAAGCATTCCCAGTGTTAAAGCACTATAGATGCCAACCCAGGGTACTATTCCCAGCAAAAATGTTGATTATAGTTGAAGGAGAAAGAAAAATCTTCCATGACATAAACAAGGTGATAGAATACATGTCTGGAAAACCAACCCTTCAGAGAACACTTGAAGCAATTCAAAGGACAAAAGAAAGAAGCAACTCTCCCCAGGCACCTAGAAAGAGAAATTAATAAAAACATAACTACAGAAGTAGAAACCTAGACCAAAAATGCAAATGGACAATAAGTTCAAAGGAAGCAAAACACATCTTTCAGTTATAACCTTAAATATTAATGGACTAAATTCCCCAATCAAAAGACATAGACTGGGAGACTGGATGAGGAAACAGAACCCATGGATATGCTGTCTACAAGAAATGCATCTTACCCTCAAGGATAGGCACCAACTTAAAGTGAAACGATGGAAAAAATTTTCCAAGCAAATTGTACCAAAAAGAAAGCAGGTGTTGCTAATTTAATATCAGACAAAATAGACTTCAAAGTAAAAGAAATCAGAAGAGACAAAGAAGGCCATTGCATCCTTATCAAAGGAACAATTCACCAAGAAGATTTCACAATTATGAATATATATGCACCAAACTCTGGTGCACCAAACTTTATAAAGACAATTCTCCAGGACCACAAGTCACACACTTACCCCAGTACACTTATAGTAGGGGACTTCAATACCTCACTGAGCCCTTTGGACAGGTCAACAGTACCAAGAATGAACAGAGAGACATCTGAACTGAACGCTGAACTGAACGATATCATACACCAAATGGACCTCATAGACCTCTACTGAATATTCCACCCTAATACCAGAGAATACACTTTCTACTTAGCACCCCATGGAACATTCTCCAAAATCTACCACATACTGGGACACAGAAGAAACCTCCACAAATACAAAAAGATTGAAATAATTTCATGCATTCTGTCAGATCACAGTGCAATAAAGCTAAACATCAACACCAGGATAAGCCCTACTGCCTACAAGAACACATGGAGACTAAACAACACTCTCCTGAATAATGAATGGGTCAAAGAAGAGATAAAGAAAGAAGTAAAAGCATTCCTGGAACTAAATGCCAATGATAATACAACAGAACAAAACCTATGGGATACTTTAAAAAGCAGTCCCAAGAGGTAGGTTTATAGCCCTGGGTGCCTACATTAGAAAAAACAGAAAGACCACAAGTGAATGATCTAACACTGCAGCTAAAAGCACTTGAGAGGCAACAAGAGATGAACCCTAAACGCAACAGACAGGAAGAAATAACAAAAATCAGAGAAGAAATCAATAAAATAGAAACAAAGAAAACAATACAAAAAATCAATGAATCCAAAAGTTGAGAGAATAAACAAGATAGACAGACCTCTAGTCCAGTTAACAAAAAGAAAGAAAGAACAACTCTGAATCAATAGAATCCATGATGAAAGGGGAAATATAACAACAGATAATGAAAAGATCCAGACAATCATACAGGTATACTTCAAAAATCTATACTCTACTAAGTTTGAAAACCTAGGAGAAATGGATGAATATGTGAAATCCTGGGAATCACCAAAGCTCAACCAAGAAGAGATTGACAGCTTAAACAGACCCATAATATATGAAGAAATTGAAGATGTAATAAGAAACCTCCCAACTAAAAAAAGCCCAGGCCCAGATGGTTTCACGGTAGAATTCTATAAAACATTTCAAAAAGACTTACAACCATTATTATTCAAATTGTTCAGAAGGATAAAAACACAGGGAATTCTCCCAAATTCCTTCTATGAAGCCAGCATCACTCTATTACCAAAACCAGGCAAAGATACAACCAAAAAGGAGAACTGTGGATCCATCTCATTAATGAACACAGATGCAAAAATTCTCAACAAAATATTTGCAAACTGCATAGAGATCCACATCAAGAAGGTCATCCATCATGACCAGGTTGGATTCATACTAGAGATGCAGGGATGGTTCAACATACGAAAATCAATAAATATCATAAAACATATAAATGGACTGAAAGATGAAAACCACACAATCGTCTCAATTGACTCAGAAAAAGCCTTTGACAAAATCCAGCATCCATTCATGCTTAAAGTCCTAGAGGGAATTGAATTGGAGGGATCATTCCTCAATGTAATCAAAGCCATATACAGGAAACGCACAGTCAATATCATCCTAAATGGAGAAATGACAGATGCATTCCCCTTAAAGGTAGGAACTTGGCAAGGCTGCCCGCTGTCACCACTTGTCTTCAATAGAGTGGTTGAAACACTTGCTAGGGCAATAAGGCAAGAAAAGGAAATTAAAGGAGTTCTAATTGGAAAAGAGGAAGTCAAGCTATCCCTATTTGCTGATGATTGTTTACCTAAGGGACGCTAAAAAATCCACCAGATAACTCCTAGAAATGATTAAGAGTTTCAGTGAAGTGGCAGGATACAAAATTAACTTAGAAAAATCAGTAGCCTTTCTTTACACCAACAACAAGAAACTGAAGAAGGACTACAAGGATATCTTCCCACTCACAATAGCCTCAAAAACAATAAAATGCCTAGGAACAAACCTAACCAAAGACACCAAAGATCTCTACAAAAAAACCTTTAAACTCCTAAAGAAGGAAATTGAAGAAGACGTCAGAAGATGGAAAAACTTCCCATGCTCATGGATTGGGAAAATTAATGTAGTAAAAATGTCCATTTTCCCCAAACTATTGTACAGATTTAATGCAATCCCAATTAAAATCCCCAACAGTTTCTTCACAGGCTTGAAAAAAAAGGCCTCATTTTCATTTGGAAAAACAAAAGACCCTGAATAGCCAAAGCAACCCTGAGTAAAAAGAGCAATACAGGTGGGATCTCTATACCAGAGTTCAAACTATACTACAGGGCTATAGTCATAAAAACAGCTTGGTACTGGCACAAAAACAGACCTGTTGAACAATAGAACAAAACTGAAGATCCAAACTTGAGCACATACAATTTCGCCCACCTCATATTTGACAAGGGGCCCAAGAAGACACAATGGAGGAAAGACAGCATCTTCAGCAATTGGTGTTGGAAAAACTGGATCACTACTTGTAGAAGAATGAAATTAAACCTTACCTCTCACCCTGTACAAAAGTCAACTCCAGATAGATCAAAGACCTCTGTATGAAACCCAAAACTCTGAAAGTGATAGAAGAAAAAGTTGGCAGCAGACTACAAGACATAGGCATAGGAAAAGACTTCCTCAATCAGACAGCAACTGCACAAGAATTAAGATTGACAATTGAGAAATGGGACCTCAAAAGAAACAATCAAGGAAGTAAAGAGAAAACCCACAGAGTGGGAGGAAACCACCCTTCACTGCAGATACATCTGACAAAGCATTGACTTCAAGAATATATAAACTACTCAAACAACAAAGAAGAAACTAAATAAATGACCCACTCAAAAGTTGGAGCAAAGAGCTGAACAGAGACTTTACAAGTGAGGAATTAGAGATGGCTGAGTAACATCTTCAAAAGTGTTCAACATCCCTAATAATTAAGGAAATGCAAATTAAAACCACTTTAAGATGTCATCTCACTTCGATAAGACTGACTAGAATCAAGCAAACAAAAGATACCAAGTGCTGAAAAGGTTGTGGGGAAAGGGGAACACTCATCCACTGTTGATGGGAATGTAAACTCGTACAGCCACTATGGAACACAGCGTGGAGAACCCTTAAAAGACTCAAAATGAGCTTACCACCCGACCCAGTCATACCACTTCTGGGTATATACCCACAAGACTCATCTTACCAGAGAGATACATGCACAGCCATGTTTATTGCAGCTCTCTTCACAATAGCAAAGAGCTGGAACCAACCCAAGTGTCCCTCAACTGACGAGTGGATAGAGAAAATATGGTATATCTACACAATGGAGTTCTATGCAGCAGTGAAGAAAGATGACAGCATGAACTTTGCAGGTAAATGGATGGAGTTAGGAGATATCATGCTAAGTGAAGTAACACAGTCCCAGAAAAACAATCAACAAATGGTATCCCTCATCTGTGGATGCTAGCATCAATTACCTAATTGTATGGCCAACTGAGGCAATGTTACTATGATCTGAAAACAATTGTGCTCTTATATTGTGAATCCCTTAAAAAATAAATAGTTAAAAAAATTTCATAGTGCTGGAATTGAACCTAGAGCCTTATCCATGCTGGGTAAGCATTTGGCCTCAAGCCTCAGTTTTATTTGAAATCTTTGAGTTTCTCTCTTCTAGTGAATAAAGTATATAATGCGGTATTGTAAATCACCATCAGTGCATTGCTTTGTATGCACCAAAACTCATTCTTCTGATCTGTGTTTTGGTCTCTGTTGTTCCGCTTTTCTCTGTGATCCCTCCCCCTTGCCTTCCCTCTACCTAACCTCTAGCAATCCTTATTCTACATCCAGACATTTTAGCTTCTACATGAAGAGCATACATCTACTGTGTCTTTCTGTGTCTGACTCACTTCACTTTATATATTAGCCTACAGAAATGACAGGATTTCATTCTTCTTTATGGATAATATTGCATTGGGTTCATAGACCTCGTATTTTGTGTCCATCTTTTGATGGGCAGTTTGCTTTTCTGGTTGTTGTGACTGATGTGCAGTAAACACATGCGGCCTCTTTTTGGTGTACTGATTTTATTTTGTATAGATATAGAACCACAAGTGGGATAGCTGGATCACATGATGGCTCTACTTTTAGTTGTCAGGGGAACTTCCATACTGTTCTCCATAGTGGATAGCAAATTCCCACCAACAATGTGTAAGAATTCTTTTTTTCCAAAATTCTGGACAGAATCTGTCCTTTTTTGTTCTTTTTCTGATACCAGTCATTCTAACTGGGGTAAAATGATAATTCACTGGGTTTTGATTGGGAGTTTTAATGCCTAATGATTTTGAGACCCTTTCACAGACTTGTTGAGCATTTGTATTTTAACTTTTAAGATTGTATTTTAAAATGATGTTTCTAATTGTGAATTGGATGACTATTGTACTTTTGAACTCCATTTATGTTCATGATATCAGACAACTTTAAGAGTTTGCACGTGATTTCTCTCCTTCCATAGGTTTTCCTTGACCTCTTTTGAATGCATCCTTTGCTGTGCAAAGCCATAGTTGAGTTTAATAAAATTCCATTTGTTTAATTTTGTTGCCTTTGCTTTGGGGATCTTTCCTAAAATATTTGCTTATATTAAGGTCTTGAATTATTTACCCTGTTTCAGTTTTCCTGTTTTATAGTTTCAGCTATTTTAAAAAATATTTTATTATTTTTATGTGTATGAGAATATTGCCTGCATATGTGTAAGTGCACCCATGTCATGCAATGCCCTCTAAAGCAGAAGAGGAATCCTCTGGAACTGAAGTAACAGATTGTTGTTAGCCACCGTATGGCTGCTGTGACTTGAACCCTAGTCCTCGGCAAGAGCAGTCAGTGCTCTTAATCACTGAGCCATCTCTCCAGCCTGGTTTCAGATCTTTTTTAAAAATATTTTTACCAAAAAAAAAAAAAGAAAAAATTTTTTTACTGGGGGCTGGAAAGATGGCTCAGCAGTTAGGAGCACTGAATACTCTTGCAGAGGACCTGGGTTTGATTCTGAGCACCCACATGGCAGCTAAGAACTGTCTTTAAGCCGGGTGTGGTGGCAGACACCTTTAATCCCAGCACTTGGGAGGCAGAGGCAGGAAGGTCTCTGTGAGTTCAAGGCTAGCCTGATCTTCATAGCAAGCTCCAGGCCAGTTGGGACTAAAGGAAGACCCTGTCTCAAAAAAAATTATTGATTCTTTGAGAAGTTTGTATAATGTATTTGATCATATTCTGACCCCCTTCCCCACTATTCCATGTCCTCTATTATTATTTTACTTGTTACAAAGCCTATCACGTCTAGTTCGTGTTCCTAATTACTCTTGGGTGTTAAGTCCATCCTTTGGAGCCTGGTCAACTTACCAGGTATCACATTCTTACACAAAACTCTCTCTCTCTCTCTCTCTCTCTCCTTCCCTCCTTCCCTCCCTCTCTCCCTCCCTTCCTCCCTCCCTCCCTGCCTCCCCAGCCATCTGCTGTCAGTAGGTCCTGAGCTTGGACTGAGGCTTCTAGCCTAGGTCCTCTGTCCTGGTGCTGGTGTTTTATCTATAAGTCCAAGGCAGAAAAAAAAAATAAAATAAAAACCTAGTTGTAGTTTCAGGTCTTTGATCCAATTTGAGTTGATTTTTTAAGCTGGGGTCAGTTTTTATCCTTTGTATTTGAATATCCAGTTTTCTCAGAGCCATTTATTGAAGGGGATTTTTCCCCTCTAATGTATTTTTTAGTAGTTTTTTGGGGAAATAAGTTGGACGGCAGCATAGATTTATTTCTGGTATCATTATTCTGTGTCCTTGATCCATCAGCTTTATGCCAATACTATGCTTTTCTGGTTCCTACAGTTCCATGGTGTGTTTTGACATCAAGTATTGTGATACATTGTTCTTTCATTCAAGATTGATTCAATGACTTGGGGTCTTTTGTACTTCATATGAATTTTATCTTTCCACATTTTGAATATTTGCTGTGGCCTTGGCATCTCCTTTTTGGATGACCAAGTTTTGAGATAGTGCATTCAGGAAGCATATGAAATCTGGAATTAGAGAAGAGAGTAAAACTTAGTTCAATTATATTCTACTCTGTGATATTGGATAATTCATAAAACCTTTCTTCATTGCTGAAATGGGGGCATTATTTCACAGAGCTGCTATAAAGATTAAAATGTGATAATTTATGTAAAGCTCTTAACACAATGTTTAGAAAGTTATTTCAAACCAAATAAATTGAAGTTATTATTACTATTACTAATGGTGTATTGCAAAATTCCTGGGAACAGTATGTCATGTATTTTATTTTATGAATAATGATAAATACCTAGTATTTATTTTGTGCTGCACTTGGCAGAATATTCTCTTCTTTTGCTTCAGAGTTACATTTTTCATTTTATTTATTTATTTTTGTATGACTGGATTGCCTGTATGTGTTATGTGTTTGTAAGTGCACCTATGTTGCTCAGAAGGCCTGGAGGTCAGTTCTCTGGAACTAGAGTTACAGATGGTTATTAGCAACCAAGTGGGTGTTGGAAATCGAACCCAGGTCCTCTGCAAGAACAGCCAGTGCTCTCAATTGCTGAGCCATCTCTCCAGCCCCCAGAGGTACATTTTTTTAGGCAACAAATATCCAGCTTTTTTTTGTGCAGATAATCCTGTAACATTTGGCATGGGAAAAGCTCCCATAGTGACAGGAGAAGCCTCTTGTTTTTCTCTCATCACTTTTCTACCATTTACTACCTCTACAACACAAGGAAACTGACACGACACAAGATCATCCTCAGGATGAGTTTAGGATTTCAAGGGAGGAACAGACAGAAAATAGTTCCAAAGAGGAATTTGTGCTGTCCATCTTCACAGGATGCCGTTCCAGTAATAAACCCATCTGGGGCTCTGCTGTGCACACAGATGGCAATTGATTGCCTTCACTAAAAATTACAGTCAGAATTATTCTCTAAAGATATTGCTATTAAACATATGTCCACAACTTCAACACTTAAAATTGTGGGTTAGCCACAGACTCCAAAAATACTGATGAGGGGCTCCTAGAAGCCACAGAACTTTCTTTCTCAAGCAGGTACTGATGACAGTAAGGGACCTTGCAAAAAGGATGGTCCCTCCTCATTCATATTAATTCCTCCTACTCCACTCAGGGGATTCAGGGAAACTATGTTTATTGGAGATTAAGATGTCTTTCCTTTGGTTTCTCTGATAGGTAATGGAAATTTAGGTGACTTTTTATTCCAAGGAAGCATGTTCTTTAAGTATAAAAGCAGTCCTCAGTTAATGTAGAATATTCACAAATATATAACAATTGAAAAAAAAGAGAAAAATCACCCTACCATGTCCCTGTACATACTGAATTTGATCTCCCAGAGACAACCACAATTTGGACTTGATTTTTTTCCACTAGGCCATTTTCCACTATAACCAGGGGTTTGTGGAAGACACACTGGGATGCCGACTATATAGCCATTTCACCTCCTTTTGTGAACTCAGGACTCCAACATTGTTTGAGGCACAATGCACTTGGTGCAGGTGGTGTGTCATCATCAGGATGGAGCTGAGCCAATCACAACAGTTTTTTTCACTCCACCAATGAATGATAGGAGTAAAGGGCAATGGGTTTCCCAGGACAGTGGGATGCATGGGGCTATCTCCTAGACAAGGTGGTGGGTGGGTCATAGGAACTTGGTGACTTTTACTTTTAATTTCTGATTAAAATATAAAAATATATTTGAACACTAGCATTTAAAGGTACTGTGGAGGACGAGCAGCTGCTTGTAACCATGAGGACATGCTTTGGGATGCAAGTCAGTACCTTGGGGATAATGGAGTGGAAAGTTGAAAGGAACTTGGGTCTTTAATGATACTGTGGAGCTTGTTCGCATTTCTAAATCCTTGTTAATAAATAATAGATATCAGAGTGGTGGAACAGTGGAAGTGGTTTATTGTTATTAATGTTGAACATATTCTTTCTGCTATTCAGATTTGTTTTATATTTTAACAATTATTTATTTATTTTATGTGTATGGCTGTACTGCCTGCATATATGGAAGTGTACCATGTTGTGCAGTACCTGTGGAGGTCAGATGAGGGTGCCAGATCTCCTAGACATGGAGTTACGCCATGTGGATGCTGGGAACTGGACTCTGGTCTCCTGCAAGAGTAGTCAGTGCTCTTATTGATTGAGCAATCTCTCCAGCCTCCCAGATTTGTTTTATTTTTAAGATGCTAAACAAGGCACCAGCTGTGAGGTGGAAGAAGAGGCTTTTGGTGTTGGGTCTCAGGGAAAACCCACCATAGTCAACATCATAGCTCTGGTTGATATTTATGCTATTCAGATACTGTCTGGATGAAATGATGTTCTGGTAGGAAAATGCATTGCAGCTGAAGCTGCTCCTTCCTTGTGTGCATATGTGTTTTTGGAGCACAGATTCTTCATGAATTATTTGCATTACTGAGCTGCTTAGAATTTATTTTGTAAAGTGTTTGAAGGCTGGCAAATGTGATGGGAGAAGCTATGCTGGCCACATTCCACTCTGGACTCAGTGAACTGCCATTTGTCTGCTCCTGAAAATGGCAGCATACTGTTCATCTGCTTTGAAACAGGTGCTGCGACATCCTGCGGAGAATGTTGCTCTGGCTACTGGTCAAATCTTATCTGATTCTAGAAGGAATGATGAAAAGTAAGACAGATGAGAGAAATTATGAGAATTTTTTTTTCCTTGCTTAAAAACAATGCAAGTGAAATGTATTCTGCTGACATGAGACTACGGTAACTCGGGGTTCTGAACAAGCTGTGTGCTGGGTTGACCTAGCCCCCGTATGTGCAGGATAGCACGATCTATTGAGCTACTCTAATATGCTTGTTGCTTCACAGTTATTCTTTTCATTTAAACCTTAGGCAAGCGTCTCCAGTTGGTTTATAACAGACTGTTAAGATTCTGAAATATGAGAAAAGTCTTCAAGTAGAATTGGCTCAAATTAACATTTCTTCTCAACCTTCTCTCACATTCTCTTTATATTTGGCATTCCTAAGAGCCACGTGTTGTTCTGCTGGTTAACTGCTATCAATTCTTTTCTGCTTATCTGATATATTGATGCAGAGAAGAATTATAAATCAATGTGGGAAAAATTAAACCTGGTTCATATTATGTAGAAAAGGTCAATTTTCAAGGAGATTATGTCTGAATGTTGAGAGATCATGAGAGAGGATCTTCATGAATTTAACTAAGAAAATATTTTTAAACTGGTGAGATGTATTAAGGATGAGGGCCATAGTCATTAAATTGGACTCGACTAAAATTAAGAGTTTCTGTTCACTGCAAAAGAAATCATTATGAGAATGGGTAGACATTCTAATAATAAGCAAGACTTTATTGCTTGTCCAACTGGGAATGCTATGGGTAGCCTTACAGCGGCTGTAGATTCCTACAGGAATTGTCTCCGTGGCAGAGGGCTGCCTTGCTCAAGGCTAAGCTCTTTCCGATACTGTACAGGAATAAGCAATTGATGCAGGAGAGTGAGGGCACTGGCTCTCTCCACGGGTGTTTCCAAAGGGCCAGTCCTTGTGGCTTAGCAAAGGCTGTTCCTGGTCCTACATCACAGATTCACTTCTCTCCGTGTTCCACCCTTCTGGCTTTTCCTTGACACAGTTATTAAGCATTGGGGGATGCTTTAACACACGTTTGGCCTGCTAGGCTTTGTCTGCATTCTAAGAAGCCCAATATTTGACACCCCATAAGAGGAAAAGCTATAGAGCTAGAGAAAATATTTTCATCTTATAACCGAACAAAGGTATATAAACCAATTATGCAACTTCTAATAGTCAAGAATACTAAAGAGGCCAAGATAAATATTGTTAAGAACTTTAAAAAGGAGGACCTAAAATGACCAATAATCACAGGAAGGGTATTGAACTTTATTTGTCATCAGAGAAATATAAATAAAATATAAATACAAAATCTACAAATAGATACCAGTACATATTTACTAGAATGGTTAATATTAAAAAAATACCACACATGTTAAATATTAGTGCATATTTAGAGCAACATATATTCATATACATTTCTATTGGAGGCATACATTGATATTCCTACTTCAGAAACTGAAGCAGCAGGTTCAAATTATCTATTGCTTATCTATGTCCCAGCAATTCTGCTCCTGGATACTAACTTGGAGGTTAGTGTATAAAGATTTCTAGAAGTCCAGATGGTGGTTATCTCTGAGGGATGGTGATAGGAAGGAAGCATCAGGGTTGATTTTAGGTGTTGATAGTGTGTGAGGTACCTCACTGAGGCATACACTTTCTGCACTCTGGGATATACATTTTGATTTCATGATATAGAAAGGTTGAAGAAGTTGCCTATGTGACCTGTAAAAAGGAACTCAAATAAGGTTTCAGTACTTGTTAGAAATGTCCCACTCACCATTGCAAGGATGATCCAGATAAATTATGAGGACCAAGGAGACAGGCAGTTTCCAAAATGTGGTCAAGATAGGAAAGGATGAGTAGTCAGTAGAGTGTGGTTATGATGGTGGAATCAGGGAAACGTCTTTGTTTTTGAGAGTTACATCAAGGTCTTGTTGTGGTGGGTACTGTGATTCTTTTGACCCATCGGTTTCTACTCTACAGAAGCTCTGTGGCTTTAGAGAGTTGTTTTGGCTTCAGGGATCCTAAATTCTTTACTGGTTTGGTTCAAGAACCAAAGCTTAACTTTCTTGATAAATTCATTTTTAAATGACAATGAGAAATCCATCCTGAATAGGAGCAGAAACTATTCCTATGGCAGAGAACATTCTGGAGGGAATGACAGGAAGTAAAACTTCAACCCTACTCTTAACACCTGAAGCATTACTTTCTACCTCTGGACTTTCAGTAATATCAAAAATTAGGTTTTTTTTTTATGGGACAGAGGAGATAGCTCAGTGAGTGGAGCATTTGCCACACAAGCCTCATGACCTGAGTTCAGATCCACAGAACCCACGAAAAAGTCAGACACAGTAGTGCACATGTCTATAATCCCTATAGCGAGATGGGAGGCAGGGCAAAGTAACTTTCTGAAGCTCGCCAGGCAGCTAGCCTGGTGTATGGAGAAGTTAACAAGAGGGACCATCTCAAAAGAGGCGGAGCTCATGGACCAATACTCCATGTTCTCTGACCTCCACATACACTCTACAGAATTTCATCAAACTCAGGACTGCACGTGTGTGTGTGTGTGTGTGTGTGAGTGTGTGTGTGTGTGCATACATGTATGTGTATCAGTAGGGATTCATCCCCAGGCCTCACACTAGCACCTGAGCTATGTTCCCAGCCTGCTACTTATAATATTCTTAGTGCTAATTCAAATTACCTGATCCATATATGAATGCACTCTATTAATTTATGATGTACATTAAGACAATTCATTGGTTTGATACATAAATATAAATATATGTACATACACATATATTTTTCATAAATATATGATATCAGTGTATACTTTAAATCCAATATGACTGATGTAACTGGGAAATTTTAAAGCATGTCCATATGTAAGTGCAGGGTGTAAAACACTATGAAAATGGATAGTAGGAATGGGGTAGAACTTCCCTCCAGGTGCCAAGTTTCCCATTTGTGCAGGGCTTTTTGACAGACAAGAAACTCAAGCTCAGAAGGCGAGGGCTGCGAGGAACCCAGACAGCTACACAGGGCTGTAATTTTTCACAGCCAGAGCTCCCATGAGACCAGGCCAGAAGAGCAGCAGACTGGGACCTTCAAAGACTTTGTAGCAATGGGAACTGGTGAAAACTTCTTGAGATCTCTCCCTTCATTGGCTGGATGTGGTTAGAGATTGAGGCAATCAAACCTAAAGTGGTCCTTAATAAATTTGGCTGGCCTTTGACCTCAGAACTTTACTTAAGAGGAAGTCAGGAAGGCTTCAGAGCATAGGTCCTGGTGTCAGCTGGTCTGGCCCCCTGGATGATTGTACTTCAAGACAGTCCAATAGAGAAGCACCCTCCTGGCTGTAGGCTTCTGCCACAGCGGGGAGCTTTCAGGAGATGGACTCATTGGCTCCCCACTCCCCACACCGGGGGCTTCTCTTTGGGCAGGTAGCACACTGAAGCCAGCCTAGAAGCCTTGAGTGACAGCCAAAGGTAAAGGAACTCATTCCTGCTTCAGATAACAGAAAGCCGATGCCGCTGTAGTCTTCAGGGGCTTCAGGAGACAGGAGATCTGCACTTGCTATGCAAGGGACTGCTGTCAACTGGAACCCTCAAACCCTCTGAGAGCTTTTGAGTTGTAACCAATCTCTTGGTTGGCACCCCAAAGCCTCTGAGAGCATATGGCTGCAACACCTGGAACCCCTCAGCCTGGCCTCTGGAAGCTTGCTGAGGACTTAGAGCCAAACCATCTCTGGCTTAGGATCCTTTTACCAAGTGTATGAATGTACTGTCTGCATGTAGGTTTGTGCACCTGTGTAATTCAATGCCTCGGAGGTCAGAAGAGGGTGTCGGATTCCCCTGGAACTGGAGTCAAAGACTGTTCTCAGCCACCATGTGGGTGCTGGGGATCGAACCCGGGTCCTCTGCAAGAGCAGTCGGCGCTCTTAACCACTAGGCCATTTCTCCAGGCTCTTAAGTTATATCTTTTTTTAAAAAAAAATCTTTTTTTTAAATTTTATTTATTTTTGTATGTGTATGAATGCACTGTCTGCATGCAGGTCTGTGCACCCGTGTCGTGCAATGCCACGGAGGTCAGAAGAGGGTCTCAGATTCCCCTGGAACTGGAGTTCTCTGGGAACTGGAGTTACAGACAGTTCTCAGCCGCCATATGGGTGCTGGGGATCGAACCCGGGTCCTCTGCAAGAGCAGTCGGCACTCCCAACTGCTAGGCCATCTCTCCAGCCCCAAGGTATATCTTATATAGGCCTTAAAGTACCAGAAAAGAAGTTCCCATTCAAGGCAGTGGATCATGCCATACTAATAGATACATGATACTAATTTTTTGTCTACTTGAAGTATGTAAGTTGTATGCATCCTGGCAAAGGCATGTAGAGATAACAGAGCTTCTAATGATCCTGGTCAGCAACAAAGTCAGAAGATAAAATACAAAGAGTGCCAAATTCTCTATATAGTAACTCTGTGACTGTAGCTTTGGATAGATGTGAATGAAATATATTCCCCTGGAGAACTGGGGGACATAGCAAAAGGTTAGCTTTTCCTGGAGGACCAACAGACAAGAGTTCTTTATTCTGGAGTGGGAAATAATGTTATCCCAGCTTTTCCTTTGCTGTCTCCATTCTTGGAAGAAGAGTGGACAAAAGCCTGTTTGGAGAGCAGAAACAGTGTCCACCTACTGGCCTTTTCATTTTTGTGCATTTGGCCAGGAATCATCAAGAAATCATCAGGATCATTGAGAATCAGTGGGATTTTCTCAAAGGGCGAGAGGAATCAATGTTCCCCTGCTACTCTTGTTTGAAGACTCTATGTTCCATTATAGGATTCTCAAATAAACACAGGGACTCTGTCAACCACTTAAAAGTGACTTGTGAGTGCATCCTGAGACAGTGCTGCTCTTTTGATTCACAAACCTAGAGGGAAAATGACTTGCATTTTACTGTTCTACAGTTTGGCCTGAATACATGAAGAGAAGAAAATCTGGCCTCCTGAGGGAAATATTAGTTGTACTATGATCCAGTGGATAGATCAGTTCGGCTATAAAGCTGGAAAGTGGGCTGAGATCCACTGGAGACAGCTTTCTATTCCTTCCTGGACAACACTAAGCTTCGTCAGTTATGCAAAAGTGACTCAGCCATATGAACAGTGGTAGCTGACAAAACAAATGCTGAGCTGACTGGGACCCAACTTCTTCCCACAGAAAAGGAGGTGGAGGCCTCTATACCCATCTTCCATGGGGTATCCAGGCCCTTTACCAGCTGTGCCATCCTCTAACATGTCAGCAACTGAAATGAGTTCCAGTGTGACTTCTCCTTCATAGAAGATGCTGGATAAATTTGATTATATAAATTACAAATTCCCCCTTTTTTTGCCTTGAGTTCAATTTATTTTGTTCGTAAAGGACAAAATGTTTCACATTGATTATGGATCTTCAAGGGTTATAAAATCTTAGTTGCTTACAAAGAAGTAAAATATTATTTTGTAAATTCTTTATTGACTTTTTGTGTATTTCAAACGGAACATCTCAATCAATCTTAATCATCGTTATACCTGTTCCCCACTAGCACCTTCATATAACTTCCTCTAAATCCCCAAATTCATACATTCTATCATTTGTGTTAAAGCCCTTCGAGTGGGTAAAAGAAGATCTAGGGAAACTTTCAGATGATCCTGACTGGTATGAGGCTTTTCAGAATCTAATGTAAGTCTTTGAAGTAGCCTCTGACACCATCCTCTGTTTGTTCTGCAGGTGAACAGGCGATCCGGAAGAAGTTCCCCATGTCCAGATTTTCCCTTCGTTAGTGGATAGCCCTGACTTCCGAGCAGCTGTAAAGTAAATCCAGATGGAGACAAGTCAACTTTAATACTGGCATCATTGTCAGGAGTCTGTGGCAGAACTTATGTACAATCTGCCCTTATCATAACCCATGATGTTAGACAGTTTAGAAGTTAAAGACGGGGAGAGACAGAGAGAGAGAGAGAGAACCAATTGCTCTCTTTGTTTGTTTGTTTTTTTTCCTTTCTTCTAGACGATCACTCTGATGGGAGAAAGTGTTATTTTTAGTATCTTGATGAGATCCCCTTCCTGTCACACAACACAGTAGACAGCTAGTGCTCATCTGGGCAGATTCATGCAGGACATAAAGAGAATAAGTGCTCTGGGTCCACTCTTCCATCATGGGACTCTTTCTCTTGTCTGTTGGTCCTCCAGGAAAAGCTAACCTTTTGCTATGTCCCCCAGTTCTCCAGGGGAATATATTTCATTCATATCTATCCAAAGTTACAGTCACAGAGTTACTATATAGAGAATTTGGACCTCTTTGTATTTTATCTTCTGACTTTCTTGCTGACCAGGATCATTAGAAGCTCTGTTATCTCTGCATGCCTTTGCCAGAATGCACACAACTTACATACTTCAAGTAGACAAAAAATTAGTATCATGTATCTATTAGTATGGCATGATCCACTGCCTTGAATGGGAACTTCTTTTCTGGTACTTTAAGGCCTATATAAGATATACCTTAAGGGGCTTAGAGATGGTCTAGTGGTTAAGAGCACCGACTGCTCTTGCAGAGGACCCAGGTTTGATCCCCAGCACCCACATGGTGGCTGAGAACAGTCTTTGACTCCAGTTCCAGGGGAATCTGACACCCTCTTCTGACAACCTCCAAGGCATTGCATGACACAGGTGCACAAACTTACATGCAGACAGTACATTCATACACATACAAAATAAATAAAATTTTAAAAAAGATATCCCTTAAAAAGTTACTCCTGGGCTGGAGAGATAGCCTAGCGGTTGAGATCACCGACTGCTCTTGCAGAGGACCCGGGTTCGATCCCCAGCACCCACGTGGCAGCTAAGAACCGTCTGTAACTCCAATTCCAGGAGAACTCCAGTTCCAGGGGAATCCGAGACCCTCTTCTGACCTCCGCAGCATTGCATGACACGGGTGCACAGACCTGCAAGCAGGCAGTACACTCATACACATACAAAAATAAATAAATAAATAAAAATTGAAAAAAAAATTCAAAAAAAAAAAGCTACTCCTATGAAAAATTAAGACTACCTACATTGATTGGGGAAATTGAGGGCCACAGGGCTTCTGGTGATTAATTTCTGTAACACTGTCCTTATGGTGGATGAGGGAGCCTCATGTTCCCTTTCAACATCATTAAGTACCAAAGCTATTGCATGGTGCCCTTGATTCTGTACAACTTCTACCACTTCACTAGCACTGAATGGCTCTTGGGCCAGCTATTCCCTTAGAACCTTTAACTCCATTTATACTAATTTTTTGTTACAAATCTTACAAAAGGGGATTTCTTTTTAGGTCCATAATCTATTTTAAGGATGTATATTTAGTTTTCACAAGTTGTTCTTGGTATTCTCTAACACCCAGAACTTTGTGAAAAAAATGGAAAAGAGTCTTTAGGGAAATCCAAACTTGGGGCTAGAGAGATGGCTCACAAGTTAAAAGCACTTAATGCTCTTGTAGAAGACTCAGGTTCAGGTTCCAGCACTCGCATCAGGTGACACAACTGCCTGTAACTCTAGCTCCAAGGGATCTGACACCATTTTCTGGCATCTATAGGCACTGCATGCATGTGTACATATACTCAGACAGAAGCATATACACAAAAATAAATTAAATTAAAAATCTCAATTTGTTATGTTATTCCATGAATATAGTTTGGATCCAACTCTCTTCTATAATGAATTGATAAATTCAAGGTCATAAGAATTTTTTAAACTACTTGGGAAAATAAGTCTTAAAAAAAAGCAACACAATTTTTATCTGAGCTTTACTTACATGTTACAGTGGAGTTAGAAGAATTAGAAGAGCCTGGTAAACCTTTCCTTTTGAGTGTTCAACTACCAAAGCTTACAGGCCTCTGCCAATGAGATCAGAATGACTAAAAAAGAACAGGCAATATTTTGGTCTTTGCCCTTCAAGGTCAGTCAGGACTCAGAGGACAATGGATGACTTTTAAAAGAGCTCTAGTCTACTAACTTCTACCTATACTTTTGATCATAAAGGCCATGGAGACCCTAGAGCTTGTACCCTAACCAGTGCACATCCTGTAGAAAGGAAATGTTTCTTCTGCTTCTAGGAGAAGCCACATGGTCAACAAGACCCTGTCCTGTCCTAATGAATGGCAGAGCTAGAAGACAAACAGCAGTGGATGTCCCCACCCACCCCAGTTACTAAAAGTAACTTCTTAGGACTCTCATCTGGCTTTCACGGCAACATAAGAAATTGTTTGCTATTTCTCTTCAACATTCAATGGGGGAAAATAAAGCCAAAGAGTAAAATAACTGGTAGCAAAATAAAAAAGCAAAGACTTAAAATATTAAGAAGGAAAGCCATGACCTCTATAAGTATTCTTTTTCTCGACTCATTTCTAACCTTGAAACCACAGGCTGTTGTTTACTAGTGCTTGTGAAAATCTTAACTTAGTGGTTATCCACAGACACTAAAAGAAACTGATAGGCCAGGTCCTCACGGAGACTCTCTTTGCTTTTGAGGGGAGCTCACGTTGAACATCTCTGCATCTCCTTGCTCAGAGGAAGGCCGATGACCTGGGGGGAGTGGTCCCTATTACTGTGGTGTTCCTGATGAATAGTGCTATGCTGAATTTTCAAAGTTCTGGTGGCGGCAGCAGGAACCCGGCAGCATATGTGTCTCTGTGATGGCCCCCAGGTCTATTCAGCTGATCATCATATCCCTGGTACAACTTAAGGGAAGCCTGGGCTGGAAGGTACCACCATAAACAAGGCAAAAAAGAGGGATAGAAGATCCATGGTCTACCGTCTCATACAGCAGTAAGACTGGCTGTAAGAACACAGGTTGCTGGTACAACTGTCCTCATCATTAGAACAATGATCAAAGAAGATACACAAGTCCCACAGCCAGTCATGCTCTAAGTTGAGTAATGGCACTGTGTCACGAATCCAGTCTGATGACAGGGGCTATGGGTAGGTATACTCCTTACATTTCACTCACCGTAGTCTTCCCACTTTTATGTGTCAAACCCAAGTAATCCCATATTTGTGCTAAGGGAAGGGTTGAGAAGCAGGCTTGAGCGCAGATCTTGGAACCACAGCAGGCAGCTCTCTGTGTATTCATTGGTGTGGGACAGCAGACCTGGACTCAGATGTATCTTGGGAGTATGCTGGCTACCAATCTGATTAGTACACTAGCAGGAACAAAATATGCAGGGCACACCCTGTTTTCAGCTAGCAAGCGCTCACATGTCAGGGCTCAGCTTGCTTGTCAGCATGCCCCTTTTCTGAATATCCCCCACGAGTTGGAGTTGGGGTGACCTGTGATGGTCTGGAGGTCTAGGATTAGCCACTGGGAGGTGATGTCAGGAGAAGTAGGGGCTGCCCGTCCCAGACCTGTATAAGCTGACTTTTGCATAGAATGAACAGATTTGCACCATCTGACGTGGTCCCCTGGTTGTTACTGGAGTGACCCTGCACTGTACCCTCTTTAGCCTGTTCAACGGCAGGGTCAGAGGCCCCACACTTGTTATTTCAGATGCCTCTTGGAATACTCACTCAAGCCACAGAAGATGTGAATAGGCGATGGGATAAATAAAGAACTTGTGACCAAGCGATGGCCATCTTGGCTTTGAACAATAGCTGCAGTGTCTGTCTTGGTCCCAGAAGCCACAAATTTAACTTAAAAATAAAAATGCTAAGTTTATCCACCTTTTTGGGGATGTAGGAGATTTTTGTTGTCTATTTCCTAAGATCAACATAGATCTTTATAACCAACATTTAACTACTCTAAGATTTGGCATTGGGTGGATTGTTTGCATCCTATCCTGTGCACTTTATCAATATTCTGCTATTAATGCTTTGTTTGCTAGAGTTATAGACAATTTGCTTTTCTTGCCTAGATAGTTACAAGCTCCAAATAGTTACACAGATGGAAACTTATGCAGAGATCTCCTTTTAGTGGAGACCCCTAGACAGGACTGACTGTCCTCCCCTTAACTGTACTCCTTTTCAGCAAGAGGTAGTCTGAGGGGGTCACTGATTTTTCCTAACAGCAGTTAAGGTTACTTCTTCAGAGGGGGGGAATAATCAGGGTAGAAAGGGATCCAGTGTGGAACTTCTCACCTGGCGCAGGGCTTTCTCATGGGAGGGAAACTCCAGCCCTGAGGGCAAGAGAACGGTAGGGAAGACCAAAACTTCACCTGCACAAGAGCCCTAGCTTTTCAAGGCCAGAGCCCCAAATACGACCAGTCTGGGAAAAGCAGAAGAGCAGGCCTACGAAGACTGATGTGCCAACCAAGACTAATGGTAACTGTTTGAAAACTCTTTCCTGATTGGCTGGATGTCATTAGCGATCCAGCCAATCAGGGCCTAGTTTTTCCTCAATAAATTTGGCTATCTTGTGCTTAGATAGTCACAGCAGAACTGAACAGAGGAGAGAAACGCATGAAGATTTCATAGCTGGACACTCTTGCCCCAAGACTCTGGGGAAATCAGAGATGAGAGATGGATTTGTGGGGTTTCTGTGTCTGAAGCTTTTGCTTGAGCAGGGAGCTCACTTGAGCCAGCCTTTAGGATTCATTCGAAGCTGCAGGCAGAACTTTCCTGTCCCAGCTACCGGGGCAGTCTTAGCACATGTTGGGGACAGGAGACCTGATCCTGTTCACCTTTTTTTGATGACCTTCAGACTTACTCTGCAAGGGGAAGCTCTTGGCTGACAGCCTTACGGCCTCTGTGAGATGATTTTGAGCTGTAACCAATTTCTCTGTAGGCTCCCCGAAGTCTCCAAGAGCATAAGCTGTAATAATTACAACCTTTTAGCTAAGTACTCCCAAACCTGCCAAGAATTTAGGACTAAGACATCTCTTAGTTGGCATCCTCTTTGCCACAGAGGGTCTTGGAGTTCTTTATTCTACATGACAAAGTTACCCTTCCTTTATCTTTGCTGTCTTTTCCTCTCCATTCTTGGAGACAGGGTAGACAGAGACAAGAAACTGTTCTCCACCCACCAACCATTTCATGAGGACAGAGGCAGAGGCTTAAGTGTTTTCTCTGTAAGCAGAGATGCCAGGGACTTTGTTCTGTTCACGTCCTGAGAACCTTAGTGTTGAATTTAAGGACAATAGACTGATTGGTTCAGAAAAGAAGATATTAAGGCAAGATAGTGTTCAGATTGGTGCTGAAGAAACAGCTGTAATTGATAAAGTGATCAGCACCATTGTAGAGGTTTCTCCTGTGCAGAGTGGGAGAACAGCAAAGAGTCACGAGGGAAAACCCTGCCTCTCAGAGGAGGCTACATTTTGTAATGATCCAAATTCACAGCAACAGAAATGAAACTAGAGTGCATCTTTAAGTCAGAGATTTTTCCTGTCTGTCTTACAATGGATTTTAGTCCAGCCAGTTTTGCAAATCATTGCCCAGTATCTAAGATGAATCTGTGGTGTTCAAAGACTCCATGCATGTGTCAGTCTGAGAAAAGATTAGCTTTTGTAGAAAATGTGTTCAGTTCCTTGGGAAACTACTATCTCTGCTTATAGTCATCAACTTCCAAATATACTGGTTGAACAATGACTATGGAACTCCGTCACCTTCCCTTCTAGTAGTTTATTAAGATGCCCTTAACCTATACTGTATACTGTGCAACTCAGAAAACTCTTTATTATTTAACTGAGCATTCATTTAACTCAATATCTACATCTAGCATCTAGTATTTTATTTTGTAAGAATCACTGAGGTTAGACTCTATGTTTTGTATGTACGACCTTAATAGAAGATGCTATATTGTATACTGTACCCCTTGGACATGGGCACCCTCAAGCAACATAGTAGATTTTGGTAATATATTTCAGATAATGGCAATTGGTGATTAATTTTTTTGGTCTTTTTGAGACAGGGTCTCCTTGTAGCCCCAGTTGGCCTGGAACTCTCTACATAGACCATGATGAGAACTCACAGAGATCTGTCTGCCTCCATCTCCCAAGTGCTGGGATCAAAGGAGTGCATCACCACACCCAGCAGGTCTAATTTTTATACACGTCTTGCCATATAAGTGATATGAAAGTGTTTTCATTTCATTTTCTTTAGATTCTGTTATAAACCTAATGTTTATATCTCTTCCAAATTCGTATATTGAAATCTTAACCATAAGTGTGATGGTATTTGGAGACTGGTGTTTTGGAAGATAGATTTAGATGAAGCCATGACGATGGGGCCCCCCATGATGAAATTAGTGTCCTAAGAAAGGGAATAAAGACCAAAGCACACACATTCTTTCTGCCATGTGGGAATATTAACCAGAAGGCATCTGTATGAGTACTTAGAAAGCTGTGAATAACTGACAGATGCCCCCACAGGTTCGTGTCTGATAAAATGATTTATTTCAAGATTTTTCTTTTTCTCTCATGATTTAGATAAGACAGATGTTCTTATTTTCTGTGACAAAGTCAGACATGCCCACCTCCCCTCTAAAATTACATTTTACCCGTCATAAAGCTATTAAGCTGTTCATATTCACTAGTCAATCTGATGAAACGTGATACTTTTACTTGAAACTGAATTTCAGTCAACCTTCCTACCTTCTGCTTGAGCTTTGAGCCACCCTCAATCTGAACTAGCTTGAAACTCACCCCAATGTTACTCTCATTTTTTCCTTTCTAGCTTTATTCATTTCTCCCAATATAAAGAAAATCTCTATGAGAGGCCTGTCATAATACCACCAGTTACTCTTCTCCCTATCATAATACTCCCCATTATAATATTCTCTATCTTAATACCCATTAGTTTTCTTTCCATCAAAATACTCTCCCACAATAATCTCATTATAATGATTCCTTTCTCTGTTCAATAATCTCAAATCAAGCCCTTTTTATCAGTGAGGAAGCTTATTTGGTCCCATATCTTCTTCTGTGACTGAGCAGTATTTACTTATGGATCTGTAGTCAGATGTCAGGATAATGGAGGAACTTACGAGGGCTGCCGCTAAGGTGGCTTGTTTCTGCTCCTGTGTTCTCTCATCCTTTAGCAGGAAAACCTGGTGAACCTCATTCATAAGACTGCTATGTAAGGTTCTGAGAAATGGAATGGAAGTATACAAATTTCCTTGAGACCACAGGCTCAGAGCTGGCATCATCTTATTTCCATTGTATCCTACCACTCAAAAACAAGTCACAAAACCAGCCCACATTTGAGAGCTAAAGAAACCCATTTCATGGCTTGAATGGGAGGCATTGCATAGAATTATGACAGGTTTTACAATCTATAAGATCCCATGAGACAAAATAGTTTGCCCAAATTCAACACACCCAGCCAGTTGTAAAACTGCAACAGAAACAGTGTTTATCTTATTTCACTGCATTTTTTCTGGTCACAGTTTTACAGTTTCTAGCTGACAAAATCCTGATTTGGGACACTTTGGCTAGAAGATAAAAGACCATTCCTCTTTCAAAGGATTTGCCACAGGAAGCAAAAGGGCGGGTTAGACAGAGACTGTGTACAGCGACTCCAGCCGTGTCCTGCCCGGGATTGACAGGCTGTGAAGCTGAGTAGGAACTGAAATTCACTTTTTGCTTTGTCCGTAGGGTGCACACTCTGGAGCAGAGTTTTATTTGCTCGGAGAAAGGATTTCCTTTGAGTAATTTCTACCAAACCCTGTTCCTCAGCAATCCGTGTGCCTGGCTGAAGAAATGGCTATTTCTAATGCTCTCATAGATCCCGATGATCTGACTTGGGCTTTGCACATAGATCTTTGAATGTCATTATGAAGTTGACTATGAAGACAAACACTTCTCCCAAATAGGCTACAGTGATGGACAGCTCAGAGATGTTTGCATGTGGAGGGCTGATAATGAAAAGCAGTGTAAGGACTGCGCACTAACTGATGCTGACGGCAAAAGGCAAATCTTCTGTTAAAAGCCTATGCGGGAATTTTCAGGAACAGGAAGAGTCCTTCTTAATGTGTTTGGTGCATCCCACACTTGGCTTCCTGTTCCTCTTATCCCTTTCCTGCAGCCCCTCGATCTCTCTAGAAATAGCTCCTCTGTAGGTGTTGTTAACCACACTGGCTGTGTGCTTTGTCTCAGTCACCTCCCTAGCAACTTGTTCCTTATGTTCACTGATTTCTTTTCAGGCTTTCTGTCTGCACGTGGTTTACTGCCCTTTGAAATCCAATCTCTTTACTTCTAAAATTTGAAAGAAAAATGATTTCTTTACAGAAAATTGACGATCATAAAAATAAAGGATGCACCCTTGAAGTGAAAGATCTTCATTAAAACATTCCATAAGCACTTTCAGACAATTAGTTATGTGCTACTGTTCTATGGGATTCTCCTGGGGTGATGTGGTCTCTGTTGACAGCATCCTGTGGTTAACTGAATTTGGGAGATACTCCATGTTCTAGCATCTTTCTCCAGATTCAAAAGCACAATGATTGTTGTATTAGACACTGGAAGATCTTGAAATGGATCCTATATAACATATTTTTTGAAAAATTTATTATGTGTGTATTTTATGTATGGATGGATATGTGCATAGGCCACAGGACATGTGTGGAGGTCAGAGGACAACTTGCAGGAGTCAGTTATCTATTCTACCTGGGGATCGAATTCAGGTTGTTAAATATGGCCGCAAGCACCCTTACCTGCTGAGCCATCTCACTGGCTTTTTAACACTTTTTAATTTACTTAAATTTATTCAATAACAGAGACCTTGATTCTCTTAGTCTTACTAATATTTGGTCAGCCTAGTGATCTGTGGCACACACATTTCTGCACTAGATATTGTTACACACAGAAGTGTGAGATTTACTAGGAAGGGCCGTGGGGCCTGAATCTCCATTTGCTCTCAGCTCAGCTCTGATGACACCACTCACTTAATCCCTGATTTCAACTGCAATCCTTTTCATGAACTTTTCCGGATTAACCTAAGCTTTTATTCTTTCACATCATGCTTGTGATGGTTAATCCTGTGTGTCAACTTGACTGGACTAAGGAACAAATAAGAGAAAAAGGATGTTCGGATTGGACCACCTCAACCCGGATGGCCCACCCCAAATGTGGGCGTTACCTTCTGCCCCCAAGCAGTATAAAAGGCCATGGCAGAAGGAGCTGGTCCTTTTTTTTCTGCAGCTTGCCTTTCTCATCTGTTGAATTTGTCTTGCTGCTGTGATCAACCCTTCAGATCCCATCGTGTACTGAGACCGGCAGATCCCCTGGAATCCATCCAGCCTTCAGCACTAGATTGGGACTACTGAGACATCCAGTCTTGTGGACTGAGCAGTTCCCTGGATTCTCAGCCTCTCCAGTGTGGCGCATCTACTGTTGGACTCCTTGAACTCTGTCACGTGAGCAAATCAATAAATTGTATATAGCTATATATTCGTCCTGTTACTTCTGTTTCTTTAGAGAACCCTGACTAATACAATGCTGATTCACATTTACTTCTTCCTGGTGTTACTTTTATGGTTTCTGTAAAGACTTGCTGTGTCCCTGACCTTGACATGGGTTCCCCTCTCTCCTGTGGTTTCTCCTGGAATTCTCCTCATTGGGACCTCTGCCTCAGATGTGGAATTTTAAGTCCTCCTACTACACATCCAATCTAGACTTCTCCCAGGCTTTGGGTGCATATAGCACTTTCATTTTAAGTTCAACTATTGACCTCTCATTTAAAACACTTTGGTTGAATCCTTATGTATACTACAAATTCAAACCTTATATTCTGGTCTACTAAGAGAGCATCAAATTGTCTTGATTTAATTTTTCTGGTTTGTTTCTTAGTGATGCTAAACATACATGTGATATTGTGCTGGGCTCCTTGCTATTTCTGAAACATGGTAAGCCCCTTGCTCGTGTGCTCGACTCTGTCTACACAGTATGCCGAGAACCTGTATATAGGCTTATCCCTATTGCCCAGAGATACTTCCCTAGATAGTACTGTTTTTTTCTTTTTCTTTTTCTTTTCTTTTTTTTTTTTTTTTTTTTTTTTTTGGTCTTTTTCAAGACAGGGTCTCCCTGTAGCCCCAGCTGTCCTGGAACTCACTCCATAGACCAGGCTGGCCTTGAACTCAGAGTGCTAGGATTAAAGACATGCACCACCATGCCCCACAGTACTGTTTTTTCTTTAATTCTCCTTTTGCTCATGTGAGTACACACATAATAACACAGCCATACTGCATTCTAGCTAGACATGGGTCTGCGTTTCTAAAATATTTAAGATCTTCGAATGGGAGGCCTGTATGGTTAGCTTCAGGGAATCTCCATACAGAGTGCGGTGTGAACTGTGCATAAGACATTCAGTGTGTCAGTGAGCAGATTGAAAAGCTCCTCTAGGGCTGGAGAGATGGCCTAGCGGTTAAGAGCGCCGACCGCTCTTGCAGAGGACCCGGGTTCGATCCCCAGCACCCACATGGCGGCCGAGAACCATCTGAAACTCCAATTCCAGGAGAACTCCAGTTCCAGGGGAATCCGAGACCCTCTTCTGACCTCCGCGGCATTGCACGACACGGGTGCACGGACTTGCATGCAGACAGTACATTCATACACATACAGAAATAAATAAAATTAATAAAAAAAAAAGAAAAGCTCCTCTATTTAGAGACAGAAAGTATCTTTATGAACTGGTCAAAGGATAGCATGGGTACAGTTCACTCCTTCTACCACTTTACCTTTCAAAACTCCTAATAGTTGCTGCTAATCTCAAATGGCACTTACCCCACTGAGCCCAGCTCTACTTTTGGAATCTATATAATCATATAGGTCCCAAAAGTTATAACTGGCTGGTTAGAGTTAGCAACTAACTTCAGATCTGTTTTCCATCCTGAATATATTTGAGGTCTCTTAGTGTATAGTCAAGAAGATGGACTTAATGTGTTGTCCAAGAGGCTTCACAGCAGATAAGTAACAAACTCATGACTTCAAGATAATCGACTTATTTTTTTAATTAATTTTTATTTATTTCTGTATGTGTATGAATGTACTGTCTGCATGCAAGTTTGTGCACCCGTGTCGTGCAATGCCGCCGAGGTCAGAAGAGGGTGTCGGATTCCCCTGGAACTGGAGTTCTCCTGGAATTGGAGTTTCAGACGGTTCTCGGCTGCCATGTGGGTGCTGGGGATCGAACCCAGGTCCTCTGTAAGAGCAGTCTGTGCTCTTAACCGCTAGGCCATCTCTCCAGCCCAATCGACTTATTTTTCGAGACAAGGTCTTGCATAGTCCAGGCTGGTCTTGAACTCATTGTATAGCTGAGGATGACTTTGAACTCCCTTTTGTCCTGCCTCTACTCCTGATGGCTGGGATTATGCCACTATGCCCAGTTTTATACTTTGCTCTGGATAGAACCCAGGGCTTTGGGTGTGCTAGACAATCACTCTACCAGCTAAATTATATCTCCATCTGCAGGACACCTACTTTTGTTAATTTTCATTGTATCCCTCATTTTCTGGACCCTTTTTTACTGATTTGAGAATTTCATTCACTGTATTCTGATGGCCCTGCATTTCTTATACCAGTTTTGGTCCTGTGCATTGTAGCTGCTCAGTGTGCATTTGCTGAATATTTGATTTGCAGTTTTCATGCAAGCCATATGTTTGAAATGGCTCCAAAGGCTTGTTTTTCTTCTCTGCTTAAAATGTCACCACCCTCCCTGTGTGTTTTTACAACCAGTATGAATAAAGACTTTTCTAAGGGTCAGTAACCTTCAGCCAGTTTCTGCATGGTGCACGGTAAATTCCAGATGGAGGCACATGCTTTGATGGCGCCTCTCTGTTCTGTGCTCCGGGTTGATTGGATGCACTGGCTTTGACATTCCAAAGGCTCTTTACTTAGATGTTTTGTGAACACTACGTTTATAATCATGGTGTCACCAAGTATTCTCACCAAAAGAGTAGTCACACTGAGGGTGATACCTTTGCCACCACAGCTGAGCTCCAGTCAACATCTCAAGCAAGCTCCCTGTCTTCTCCTTCCCATGTGGGACTCATGAACACACATTTAAACAGACAAAAATGTCTTTATCCTTCACATCCCTTTTTTCTGGGTGTCTAGAATCAACAATAGTTTTCTTTTTTCTTATAGCATCTGTTCACATATAGCCATGGATCAGGAAGGGGCTGGGGAGTGTCTACATGTGGCTGCTAATGTTGCTCTTGGCACCAAATGGTCCATCTCCCCCCCCCCACTCCTGCCCTGCCCTGGACCTACCAATATGATGGAAATTATCATGATTGCAATATGTTGTTTTAAGCCAATGTATTACACTTCCAGAGATAATTATAGTACCACAAATACCAATGGACATTTCATTATGAAATGTTCTAACTAGCCAATTCTCCTTTGAAGGATAAGACCACAGATCCTACACATGAAAGTTGGTATAGTTTGCCAAGAATTGTTCAAAGTTTAGAGTGGAAAAAAAAAAGTCTGAGCCATCGCCTTGCTAGGTCTGGAGGCGCCAAGCCCCCAGGGGAGTGCACAGACACTTGGTGCCTCGATCGTTCTTCTGCCTCTGATTTGTGGGTCTCCCCCTTCTCTTCCCCTTGTCTGTCTCTCGTCTGGATTCCAGGTAGTTATTCAACAAAGAGCCCCTCATCTAATTGCTATACTTGTCTATGCCTGCACTGTGTTTCACAATGCATTTGTGCCATCACTACTTGGCATTGTGCTAAATAGCATATCAGTCTGGTTTTACCTTTCCAAGTCACAAACTCCTTCTTTCCCATTTTTTATATTTTGGATGCTTAGCACTTAGTATAATGCCCAGTGCTTAGTGTGTCCTCATAAAATGTTTTTGGAATAGAATTGCAGCAGATATAACAACCTAAATTTGCTTATAAAAATTTCAAAATGAATCTCAGCATTCTGGGGCATTCTCAAGAGCTCAGTGGTACCTCTCAATAGGTATGTACTCATCTGTCTCTTTTGAACAGTTAAATGATTTTTTTTTTCAGTTAGAGCAGGGAATGGAACTAAAAAGGAAAGCTCTTATCCCCTTTTCCTCTTCTGCTTCCACATCTTTCTTAGTCCCTCATAACTCCTCTTTAATTTTCAGTTCTGTTTTGAACTTTCCACATGTGAGAAAGATCCAGTGATGTCTATCTTTCTGATTCTGGCTCATTTTGCTTAACAGGATGTCCTCTTGTTCCATATATTTTGGTGTAAGTGACAGGATCTGATTTTTCTTTGTGGCGGAATAATATCCCATTGAGGACAGTCACATTTTTTTTCTTTATCCATTCATATGATGACGGACACCTAGATTGAAGATGTTCTAGCTCTTGTGGGTAGTATCACAAGACACCAGGGCATACAACTATTGACTTTGTGTAATGACTTCATTTCCTTTGCATGTGTACAGGAGTGATGAGGCTGGGTTGTTTCCATCGTGCTTTCCCTTTTAGTTTTTAGAGGAGCTTTCATCCTGTTCCAGTGTCTATACTGATCTGCATTCCCACCGATAGGCTTTCTCTACATGTACTGCCTTTCATTTGCTTTTACAGAAATTTTTATTCCTTTCCATTCTAAGAAGTTAGATTTATGGGGTTTATTTTCCTCCTTCCTTCTCCCCCACACTCTCTCTCAGCCTTTCCTGTCCATCAGTGCTACTGCTGTCACCAGGCATCATTGCTTCAGAATCCCCGTATTTTCCTTCCTCTGTGGGCATGATGACTGACAAATACACCCCCATACCTAAGCCCCAGAGTGATTTGCAGCAAAAGTCTTACTTTCCTTTTGAAAGATGAAGAATTGAGGATTTAGAGAAGTTTAGCAATGCCCATAGCCAGGAACTCATTTCTCTCTCTCTCTCTCTCTTTCTCTTTCTTTCTCTCTTTCTCTCTCTCTCTTTTTCTTTCTTTCTTTCTTTCTTTCTTTCTTTCTTTCTTTCTTTCTTTCATTTGGACTTATCTGTTTCTGAAAGGGTTTTACATTCTATGTTTCTACTTCTGGAAGGGAAATTTCCATGGTTGGCAAATGAATATGCATGACTGGGACAGTTTGCATCCATTTTCATAGCACTCTTAGGACTCTCCCCAGGGTGTCTGTCCAGTGCTTTTCTCTAGTGATCAGCCTGAAGCCTGCATCCAGGCCTCATTGTGCCCTTGCTGTGGGTAGGTAGACTGCTCTCCAGAAATCACCTTTCCTTTTCTTCTCACCAGTTTGTTCTTCCCAATTCTTTATTTTTAGAACCAAACATTTTTCTAGAAAAGAAAAATTATGTTTCACTCTGATGTAATTTCGCTATTGTAGAATAATTGAGTTTTTGTGGATTTCTGGGCAGTCATACTCAAATACTGCTTTATAGTCCCACAAAAACTCATTCTTACACAGAGCTTGGTTACCAGACTGTTAACAGCCCGTAAGTATTATCGGTGCATGGCTGATGATTTTCTAATGGGAAGAAGAAATAAAAAGACCAAATCAAGCTAGAAAATTTCCCTTCTAACTTGTTAAATTCATAACTATTACTGAACCAGATAAACAGTAACAGATGGATCAAGAGCTAACTTGAACTAGGATGCGGCCACCATAGTTGCTCTTTGTTTATACTCAAGGATGCTGCCAACACCAATGAGCAGAGCTGTGTGTTCTCACGGGTGCACCCCCATGATACAGAGTGATGATTGGAGCATATTCTTTGCTTTGACTTGTGTCCCCCCCCCCCCGCCGCCCCATGGCTTTACTGCCTCACCACTTTCTAATGTTTTACAAAGGTCTTTTTCTCTCAAGTGACTGCTTTCTTGCATTTTCTCTCCTAGGGGTGAGTGGTACCTGCCTCAGGAGACATTCCTGTTGCCAGCAGTATTTCCTTCAGCCCTTCCATCAGTTCCTGTGAATAATTCTACTAGCCACGCTTTCTGTGACTTTCTTCATTATGCCTCTACATCCCTTGCACTGTGTATGTGATTTTTTTATGGAGTTGATTATTTCTTGGGGAGGAGAGCGGAAAGGAATGAGGGGGTTTATAGAAATAATGAGAATGAGCTTTGCTTAAAGATGTTCCAAATCAGCCCACTTATAAATCGACTGTTTTAGAGAGGCAGCTTTCAAAATTGGCTAGGGAGTTAGAAGAAAAAGAAGTAAAAATAATTTGAGCTCAGCAGATATATATTTAGATAACAGATTCAAAGAGAAGCAGATGAAGAAACCTGGAGAAGCAACTCAAACCCAATAAATGAAAATAATAGATTGCAGTTGGGCCATACAGCTGACTGGGTAGTAGGCCCTGACTGGGTGGGGGTGGGGAGATTGGGAAGGAGGCAGCCCAAAGAGCTGGGGATTATCCGAGAAGTTGGGGTCTGGCTGTGCTGAATGTCTAATGCTTCTCATTGAGAAAGGCTTCAGAGCCAGGACATGCCGAAATATTCTCTAAGCCTCAGCATCAAAGGGATATACCAGTTTATAATTCTTGGCCAGGCTCCAACACCTCATTGGACCTCTGTTCCATTCAGACCCCCCTCTAAAGAAAATTTTTGAATGAGATGCACACTTGTTCCTTCATCCAATAAACACACCCTCATTCACCAGGAGTTATGTTAGCTGCTTGCAAATATTGATTTATATTTGTATAGTGATTTATAGTTTGCCAGCTATGCTCTAGTACAGGCCTCTCAACAGCTTCAGTACTAGATTTTAGTGCTTTCATCTTGCAGATAGGTTAGAGATAAGAAAATGAGAGGTTAAATGACTTTGTTTACAGTCTTTTAGATCCTCCCGGAAGACCTGGCATCTAGTATCTATTACTAGTACATAAGGCACAGGATTAGTTGAGATGCCAAAGATGAAAAGACCTGGTTGTTTTCTGCCCTCCGTAGATTAGAAACCAGGGTCAGACAGCAAGATGAACAAAGGCTTAATTCTAAAAGGATGACGCAAGGAAGAAGCTGAGGGAGATAAGAGAGGTTATGATAAGAGAGGTGTAATTGAGTGGGGACTGATAAGAATTCCTGGGACTTTCCCTTTGGGCACTTGAATTGTAGTTGAGAACTGATGAAGCCAAAAGCAGTTTCTCAGAGGCAGAGTGCTGAAGGAGAAGTGGGGCCTTTCAGGGATGGATGACAGAAAGGCTGGAGAGGTAGCAGGAGGCAGAAATCCGGCTGCCTCTTGATCCATACAACCTGGGGACTTTTGTGTTGTTAAACCTGACCCTTTGGTCAGGATGCAAAGAGCAGGATTGTTATTCTTTCTTAGTCCCTGCTCTGAAAGCTGTTTGGGTTCTGGTCCATTCTTGCTGTTTTTACCTGCTTCACTGTGCATTCTTTAGTTTACTATGTGGGGGAATGTGTGTGAAGGCAGAGACTGTTATAGCACCGCCCAGTACCAAGTACCCAGTACTTAATATTGTGGAAGACTGATTGGAAGAGTTGGAAGAACATAAATCAGAGATCTGGAGAGTGGAGGAGGCAAAGCTTATGTGTATGTCTACCTCATCTCCAAGGCCTATGTGTGTGTCTACGTCATCTCCAAGGCCCATGTGTGTATCTACCTCATCTCCAAGGCCCATGTGTGTATCTACCTCATCTCCAAGGTCTATGTGTGTGTCTACCTCATCTCCAAGGCCTATGTGTGTGTGTCTACCTCATCTCCAAGGCTTATGTGTGTGTCTACCTCATCTCCAAGGCCTATGTGTGTGTCTACCTCATCTCCAAGGCCCATGTGTGTGTCTACCTCATCTCCAAGGCCTATGTGTGTGTCTACCTCATCTCCAAGGCTTATGTGTGTGTCTACCTCATCTCCAAGGCCTATGTGTGTATCTACCTCATCTCTAAGGCTTATGTGTGTGTCTACCTCATCTCCAAGGCCTATGTGTGTGTCTACCTCATCTCTAAGGCCTATATGTTTATCTTCCTCATCTCCAAGGCCCATATGTGTGTGTCTACCTCATCTCCAAGGCCTATGTGTGTGTCTACCTCATCTCCAAGGCCCATGTGTTTGTCTACCTCATCTCCAAGGCCCATGTGTTTGTCTACCTCATCTCCAAGGCCTATATGTGTGTGTCTACCTCATCTCCAAGGCCCATGTATATATCTACCTCATCTCCAAGGCCCATGTGTATGTCTACCTCATCTCTAAGGCCTATATAGTATATCTACCTCATCTCTAAGGCCTATATAGTGTCTACCTCATCTCCAAGGCCTATGTGTGTGTCTACCTCATCTCCAAGGCCTATGTGTGTGACTACCTCATCTCCAAGGATTCTGAGCAGCAGAAGTTTCAAGAGTCCCCCACTATCCAGACTTACTCAACAGTGTAAGGGGCTTTCTTAACAGTTTTTTAGGAGACCAGTGGCAGAGGTGGTGAGGTCAGAATATACCAACTATGCAGGCTTGAGCTTCCCAGGCCTCCCTGAGAAGTGTGGAGTGCTGCAAAACTGAAGATGTAGCTTTAACTGGTAGAGTGCTTGCCTAGCACCTAAAAAGCCCTGAGTCTGACTCCCTAGGGCTGCATAAGGCAAATGCCTATAATCCTGGGACTTAGGAGGGGAGGCAGGAAGATTGGGAGTTCCAGGCCATCCTCGACTACATCTCAGGTTTGAGGCCAGCCTAGAATATAGGGAAAACAACAATGATAACAATCCAAAGCAAAGCAAAAACAATGAGTTAATGGCTCCCTGAGAAAGATGGTCTTAGTAATGCAGTCGGTGGGTAAGCTTTGAGACTACTCTTGTGAGTTTCATCCACTGTAATTTTGTGCTAAGATGAAATGATTTGTTTTACCTTCCACTTGATGCCAGGATCAACTTGAGGAAATCTCGTGGTTTATCTATTTGATTTGGGGGGAAGAAGGACCACCGTTCTGCCTGGTTTTCAGTGCTTTCTGCAAAGCACCATCGTGTGCGGGGGAGGAAGCAAACCCTAAGCAGCTCCTCCAGCCGGAGGCCCAGGCTCATCTCCCTCCTTCCTGGTACCCAGCTTATGTTCAAGAAATATTTATCAAAAAGAACAGTGTTGGATATTTACATTAAAAAATTCATAAACAGAGGGAACCAAATCTAATTTAAGAGACAGGGAAGTGCTCCCATGCTCTTCTGTGTGAGGCCCATTGTCCTCCTTCTGTCTACTTTTGGTGTTTCATCCAATTCATTACTTTGAAGATGTGGTTTAGGAACAATGACATGTGGAGGGTTTAAGTATTAGCCTCCATTTTCACCTCCAATGGGATACTTTATGATCATAAAGATGATCGAGTTCATCTTCACCACTGTCTGCTCTCAGTCTCGAATGTCCAGCCCTGATCCTTTCATTCATATTCTGCAGCACTCTAAGTAGTTGTTCTGTGACAGGATTCTGTCCCTCCTGGCCATTTCTTGCCACTGAAATTTCTTCTTACCCCATCCATCTCCCATTATGGGCCGTATGTTTGTGACAGCTGAGACATTGTTTTATGTCTCTTGGTTCATCCAGCATAAAATGCAATATCTAGACTGCAGAGAAGCTCTGGAAATATGTCTTGAATGTCTGATATTTCATCATTGTAAGAAAAAGTTGAACTGTAGTGTTTTTCTCTGTGTGCTCCAGTGCAGTAGATATAGAACTCTTAGAAATCCTTGAAGCCCCAAATCCTTTCTTCTGCAGAATAGACAAGTGAAGGCTCACAGATCTACAGTGAGGTTCTTGAGGTCACACAGCCAGTCAGTGTTAGAGGTAAGACTTGAGCACAAGTCTTCTGGTCTCAAACTAAGCTCTTTCTGTAACATGGGGTAGCCCTTTGTAAATAGGTATACTCTGATAGCTTGTCCTAGCCACAGAATGGCAGTGCATAAGAACTTGACTAGGTCACTTTCTGGGCTAGTGAATTTTCTAAGGGTTCATTTGGCAGAGACAGCAGCATGCATTGCTATCTAAATATAAGCATATTTTCATTTCTCCAGGAAAAGGAATACACCTTCAAAAGAAGAAAAAAATATATATACTTGTTATTGTACCTTTTATCTGTTACTTCAATTCCTAGGTTTATCCTTGAAAGCATTAAAGAAAGGAACTAAGGAAGGGTTATGTTTAGAACATTTAATCTAACCTGAAGCTGTGCAAATGCTAGTCTAGTTTCTATTGAGGTAGAAAACATATATTTACTACGAGATTAAAATAGTGGCTATTTATTTTTCTTTAAAATAGACTTTGAAGGAGCCATGTGAAAGATATGCCTGTCCAATCACAGGAACTTTACAAGCAGAAGCTAAAAACCTGGCAAACTCTGGCAGAAAAAAAAATCACCTAAGCCTTAGGCCTGCTCCCACTCTGATCGATGTGTTTTGGAATCTCTTTTATTGAACTGAGCTACCACTGTGCTCTTTAGAGTTTTTAAAGTACAGAGCCTGCTGACTGTAAGGTTTGTTTGTTTTGTTAACCATAACAGTTTCCCAGGAGAAAGGGACTTCACCTGATACTTACTGTCTCATCAGCAACTGCAGTGATGGATTTGAAACTCATAATTGTTTCTGAGAGTCTTCCATAATTGAAATAAAGGGAGGGGCAACCTCACAGTGTTTTTGCTGATGCTTTTGATTTCACGGAAGTTCAGAGCTACTGGACACTGTAGCAATGTGTACTTGACAAGGTCAGCATGGAAAACAACAGAATACTGGGGTGTTGTCAAACTGCCTCTGCACTTTAATTGCAGGTCCTTGATACGTAACACCCTATAAGTTGCCATTGTAGGTGCCAAAGTTATTTCAGACTTGTGCATTGTTTATATTTCTTTTGTATTCTTGTACCAAGTATAGCACATAGCAGGTGGAAGTAAATATTTACTAACTTAATAAGTGAGTCCTGTATGTTATTTAACCTTGAAAGTGCCTTCATTGATATTAATTGTACCATGGTCTTGAGATGTTCTGTTAAAACCATTTTCCAACAGTGGAAGTTGAATCTCAGAGTAAATGAGGAAACACGAAAATAGGCAATGAATATATTTAAGTCAGTTTTCACTTCGTTAGTAATCAAAAAAGTGTGTTACTGGTAGTTGGGGTCCAGACTGGGTATTTCCAGGTTCTTGGCCTCTTATTCAAGAAATCTTAGTGAAGCCACACACAAATTATAAAAGTAACAAGGTAACATTATTCAAAGTGGAGTGATAGTTTAGAATAAAAAGAAAGACTTCAAGATTGGGAGTGGACCACTTTATTTTTTATAATGCTTTTATTGATGTTTCGTGTATTTCAGACATCATTTCTCAGTTCAATTTAGACATATTCCCCTTTCCCTTCTCCCCGCCCTACCCCAGATCATGCACTCTGCCATAACTGTCCTGCATCTTTCTCTCAGTCTTCTTTTTATGTTTAGGAATTCACATTTTCCTCCTTTAATTTTATATTACTCTAAAATATGAATACGTACTCACATACAGTAATTACAGAGTCTGAAAATAAGTGGTGGATGATTCTAGAGCTCGTTAAGAGAGTTACATTATGACAACATAGTTGCTTTCAGATAAACAGAAATATAACAGTGTTGTTCAGCTTGCCTTTCATCTGGGGATTTGGTGTTGGCATCCACAAATGAGGGAGACCATTCCCCCACTTGTTTTTCTGGGGACTGTGTTACTTCACTTAGCATAATGGCTTCGAGCTCCATCCATTTAGATGCAAAGTTCATAATGCCATCTTTCTTTACTGCTGAATAGTACTCCATTGTGTAGATGTACCACATTTTTGTCATCCACTTGTCTGTTGAGGGGCATTGGGGTTGGTTCCAGCTCTTCGCTATTGTGAAGAGAGCTGCAATAAACATGGATGTGCATTTATCTTTGGTGGCTAAAAACCATCCTTAACTCCAGTTCCAGGGAAATCCAACGCCCTCTTCTGACCTCCATGGCATTGCATGACATGGGTGCACCAACCTACATGCAGACAGTACACTCATATGCATACAAAAATAATTAAAATTAAAAAAATTAAAAAACCAAAAAAAATGCAACCTTTATTGGGGGCAGTTGGTTAATATGTATCAAAATCCTTGGGAATCTATAAATTATTTGAGCTAGAAATTCAATTGAAAGACATTTAAGAAGATATTACATTAAACTATTTACAGAATGTTTCTTAGCTTGTTGCTTATACAAAATAAAAATACAACAAACTACAAATGCAAGAGAAGAGTGATGTATTTATTGGTTAATGTGTATACACAGGTTAATCTATGAATCTATTGGTTAATACATGAATATATTAGAGAAAAAGTTAATGCACACGGGTTATGTATTGAAGCATTAAATTCAATTAATTGGTTAATTTTTATATTTTATTTATTATTTTTATTTTATGTGTATGGGCATTTTGCCTGCATGTATTTAAGTGCATCACATGCACACATTGCCCTGCAGTCGTCAGAAGAAGGCATTAGATCCCCCGAACTGGAGTTCTGGAGAGTTGTTAGCCACCATGCGGGTGCTGGGAATGGGACTTGGGTCCTCTAGAAGAACAGCAAGTGTTCTTAACTACTGAGCCATCACTCCAGCCTCTATTTATTTATTTATTTATTTATTTATTTATTTATTTATTTATTTTGGTCTTTTCAAGACAGGGTCTCCCTGTAGCCCCAGCTGTCCTGGAACTCTCTCTGTAGACCAGGCTGGCCTCTAAATGGTTAATATTTTTTATATAGAAAAATTTTATCACCTACTGCTAAAAGAAATAATGATGTACAAAATACTTTACATAAGTTTATTTAAAATAACTTTTGTGGGGCTGGAGAGATGGCTCAGCGGTTAAGAGCATTGGCTGTTCTTGCAGAGGACCTGACACTTATATAGTGGCTAACAACCACTCCAGGGGACCCCATGCCCTCCAGTTCCAGGGCAAACTCCAGTTCCAAGGGATCTGATGCCCTCTTCTGGCCTCTGTGTTTGCACATGGTATACAAACACACATATATACTGACAAAACCCACATATATACAGAAAATAAAAAAAGATAAAAAGGTTAAAATAACCTTTGTGCTGGGTATAGTGACTCACACTTTTAATCCTAGCACTATGGAGGAAGAGACAGGAATATCTCTATGAGTTTGAGGCTGGCCTATTCTCTGTAGTGAACTTCAGGCCAGCCAGGGTTACGTAGTGAGAACCCACATCAAACAACAACAACTGAAGAAACAAAAACACCAAGGCATTGCTTCTGTGTGCTTGCCTCTCCACAAACTCTCATGTGCTTGTGTTTGTCTATACACCACAGGAGAACAGATGAACAACACATTCACAAAAATCCTCTGAGTGGCAAGAATTCACATCAATTCTACTTAATACTCAGTATTTTATTTTATCTGGAGACATTTGTAAAAACATGGAACATTTTAGCAAGGGATGGTGGAGTACACTTGTAATTTCAGCACTTGGGAAGCAGAAACAGGAAGAGTGCCTTGAATTTAAGGCCAGTCAGCAAAACCAAACAGAACAACTCACATTACACCCTACTTTTCTCCTTCTAGTGGTCTGAACCCTTTATGTATTTTAACTCTTCTTCTTTTAAGGGATATCCAAGGGTATCTTCTTTATAGGGCTATCTGAGGGCCTCTGGTGCTCTGGGAGAGTCTCATTCCTGTTATCACTTGACTTTGGTGGCTCACCCCCGGTAGAATTTTTTTTTTTCCTCTCTGTCGATAACTCTGTAAGCTCAGCTAACCTTTGCATTATCTGTGAGAATCTTACATCACTTCCTAGAAATTGTTTCCCTTGCAATTTCAATTCAGTGGCAAGAGCTGAATCACATGGTAAGAACATGGTACATTAGTTTCTTATTTTGTGACTTCTCTGACCAGGAAGATGGTATATCTTCAATTAGCAAAGCTCTGTGGCAAATTCTCAAGAGAGTTTTTAATAAGACACAAGTAGCAACTTTCCTTGATCTCCCTAGTCTGGTGGTCAGTTCCCTTTAGTTTTCTAGACTTGGTTTTTTATAATCTCTTCCCCTCAACTTTCAGTTATTATTTTTGATTTTGATCTCTTGTGTCTTCCCTCTGATATTTCATCTTCCCATCATCTATTTCCTTGCCTTTTATTCCCATCAATCTAATTCTTTGCAGGAATTTTAGGCCAGAAATTCATTCACGACCTTCTTTTGGATATTAAAACTCAAGTTTCTTTGACCCCAAGATTGATATAATGTCCCATTCCCACAGAATCTGTCATGATGACTGTCATCATAGTGATTCAAAGAGGCCTCACATTCAAGGGATTGGTTTTTATCTTTGGTTTTTGGCACCTGAGGACTTCTCTTACTTTCCCAAGAGCTTAGCCATGTATTTAAAAGAATGTCATGGTTTTTCAAGCTTCACTATGTATTTTGTAATAGGAGTTTTCAAATTACTTCCTGAAAATGGAAATCTTATACAAATATGGGCAAAACCAATGTTATAGTTTTTCAATGAACATGTCACCTGAAGGCACAAGTGTTAGAAGATTGTCTGCCAGCCAATGAGCTTTTGGGAGGTTATTGCATCATCAGTTCTCAGACTTCATCAGTGTAGTGATTAATTCATTGATGAGTTCATAGCTGAATGGAGTATTAGGGCCTGAGATCTAATTGGGGATAGTAGGTCTTTGGCCCACACCTTGTTCCTGAAATCCATCCTTCCATTGCCTGTCATGGCTTCCTGTCTGTCGTAGGTGATCAGTTTTCTTTACCATGTCCTTCTGCCATTATGTTTTCTCTCACCACACATGAGCCCAGAAACAAATGAACCATATGACAAGTGACTGTGGACTGAATCTATGCACAAAAATAAATCCTCTTCTCTCATGTTATTTTTCTTGGGTATTTTGTCATAGTGACAAAAGGCTAACTCACACAAAGAATAAACTATTTTAAGATTTGAATGTGCAACATCTGGCTCCAAACTGTGTGCTTTATTTCTGTGAATACACTGACCCATTTCTCTTCGAAAACACGAGAGCAGTAAGCAGAGAGGCACTGAGTACTCTATCAGAAGGAAAATGGTCTTGATTCTTCTCATAATTTTAATGTATATTTTAATGAGTTTTGTGCATTTCATATAACAGATCTCAATCAAACTTAGACCCCCCTCTACCATCTGCTTCCCTCAGAATCCCTTACTGGATTTAATGCATTCTGTCTTATGTATTAAGGCATTTCTGGTCAAGCATTCTACCCAGATGTCCCTTGGTGCAAATTCATCCACTGAAGTCAGCATGGGTCTTGTACATGCTGTTACCTTTGTTTCAAGTTCATATGAGCAAGTTCCCAGTCCTGAAAGCTTCTGTTTCCTTACGTTCATGTACCACCCCTGGCTCTTAAAGTCTTTCTGCCCTGTCTTCCACAATGATCCCTGAGTCTTGGGTGGGTGAGATTTAATATAGAAGTCCTATTCATGGGACTGGATTGATGGTTCAACAATTAAGAGCCCCGGCTGCTCTTGTAGACAACCCAGGTTCAGTTCCCAGTACCCACATAGTGGCTAATAACCATCCAACCTGGGATCGAATGCTCTTTTCTGACTTCAGACTGCATTGCATGGTACAAGTGCACTTACACACATGCAAGCAATACACTCGTACACATAAAATAAAAATAGTAAAGTATAAAAAAAGAAGTCCTGTTCAGGTATCCACACTCTGCAATCTCTCATTCTCTAAGACTTGGCCAATTGTGGCCTTCTGTGTGCACTGTACTCTGTTGTATGAGGATGCTTCCTTGGTGAGAGTTGAGGGATTACCACCTGTGTGATCTTGTTTTTTTTCTGTGAACTAAAGTTCCATTATTGGTGAAATGGGAACAATATCTGCCTTGTGCACTGGTATTTAGGATATCCATAAATGAATCACCAATATGTTTATAAAATGTCCAAAATAAGGCAGCAAACAAAGGAGGCATCTTACTTTGTGAAAGGAAGCTTTCCCCAGTTAGAGGTGCTACGGCTGCACTGGCCTCGCAAATTTTGTTTACACATAACTCTATTTTCCTTTATGTCCTCCATCATGAAGATTTCCAAGTTCCATGTAGTCCTCTGCATTCCATAGTTTTCTGTGGTATCCCCCCTCCCCCAAGTTATTTGGACATTTATTAAAATCCCATCTGGACATATGTCACAGAAGATGAGGCGACAGCTGAGCAGACAGTCGAGCACAGATGGCGGCCAGGCAGTGATGAAATGGAACGCACAGTCCAAGAGAGGGGGCTTGTTGCTATCACTCTTTCCTCAAAGTCTTGTCCCTGAACTCGTCCCATGGAGCCTTCCTCCTAGCTATGTAAGGTTATGGACTGTGTAAAACTGATGTCACCAGACTTTGAACTATACTACAGGGCTATAGTCATAAAAACAGCTTGGTAGTGGCACAAAAACAGACCTGTTGACCAATGGAACAAAACTGAAGATCCAAACCTGAGCACATACAATTTCAGCCATCTCATATTTGACAAGGGGGCCAAGAAGACACAATGGAGAAAAGACAGCATCTTCAGCAAGTGGTGTTGGCAAAACTGGATCACCACTTGTAGAACAATGAAATTAAACCCCTACCTCTGGCCCTGTACAAAAGCCAACTCCAGATGGATCAAAGACCTCAACGTGAAACCCCAAACTCTGAAGGCGATAGAAGAAAAAGTTGGCGGCAGACTACAAGACATAGGCATAGGAAAAGACTTCCTAAATCAGACAGCAGCTTCCCAAGAATTAAGGTCGACAATTGACAAATGGGACCTCATTAAACTCAAAAGCTTCTGTACATCAAAAGATACAATCAAGGAAGTGAAGAGAAATCCCACAGAGTGGGAAGAAACCTTCACCACAGAAACATCTGACAAAGCATTGATTTCCAGAATATATAAACTACTCAAAAAACAAAGGAGAAAGAAAAATGACCCACTCAATAGATGGAGCAAAGAGCTGAACAGAGACTTCACAAGTGAGGAATTAGAGATGGCTGAGAAACACCTTAAGAAGTGTTCAACATCACTAATCATTAAGGAAATGCAAATCAAAACCACTTTAAGATATCATCTTACTCCAATAAGACTGACTATGATCAAGAAAACAAATGATACCAAGTGCTGGAGAGGTTGTGGGGAAAGGGGAACACTCATCCACTGCTGGTGGGAATGTAAACTCGTACAGCCACTATGGAAAGCAGTGTGGAGAACTGTTGGAAGACTTGGAATGAACTTACCACCCAACCCAGCCATACCACTCCTAGGAATGTACCCTCAAGACTCACCCCACCGCAGAGATACTTGCATGGCCATGCTTATTTCCACTCTCTTCACAATAGCAAGGAGGTGGAACCAACCCAAATGCCCCTCAACTGATGAATGGATAGAGAAAATGTGGTACATCTACACAATGGAGTTCTATGCAGCAGTAAAGAAAGACGACATCATGAGCTCTGCAGGAAAATGGCTGGAGCATAGAAGACATCATGCTGAGTGAATTAACACAGTCCCAGAAAAACAAACGATGAATGGTATCCCTCATCTGTGGATGCTAGTGCCAATTACCTAGTTGTAAGTACTTCTTGTGCACGGCCCCTTGAGCTTTTGTCTAAAGCAGTTTGGAGTGATGCATATTGGAAACAACAACAACAACAACAACAGAAAGGACTGCATCAAAGAACTGACTGAAACAGTGAACTTCTGCTCAAAACAGTCAACTTCCACATAGAGAATATTGAGAAAGACAAGAGATGAAAAGCATGTTTGGTAGACTACATGAGCTCTGGTGGGGTGGGGGGATGGGGGGACACAGGTCTAGATTTGATAAAAATAATATAAATAAATAAATTTTAAAAAAGGCCAGCCTGGTATACAGAGTGAGTTCCAGGACAACCGGGGCTACAGGGAGACCCTGTCTCAAAAAGACAAAAAAAATTAATTATGGAAAACAAAACAGTATTTTCTTGCTATCATATCTGAGCACGTAAATATCAAATTAGATCTTTGGAGTCTATTGTGATAGAATGTTTGATTTTGAAAATTACTGTTTGAGTTGCTGAGTTGAGTTTCATGAAAAAAAATCATTAAATGAATTTTGGTTTGGATTAGGAAAAAATACATAAATAATTGTTTAAAAAAATAAACCTGATGTCATTTGACAGAGTTTGAAGTTGTTCTTGAAGAAGTAGATGTTTAAATACAGTGATGTTCTGGGCCGAAGGAAAGCTCCTCAATGGTGGAAATTCAGGCACCAGGCTGGGGCAGCAGGGCCAGAGGACCCTGAATGGTCAGCTGAGACTGTGTTTGTTTGTTTATTTATTTATTTATTTATTTATTTATTCATTTATCTATTTACTTATTATTTATGTCTGTGTTTTGCATGCATGTATGCAAGTGCACATGTGCATGCAACACATGGAGAGGTCAGAATCTGATTTGATCAGGTGGATCAGATCTGCTGGATCTGAAGTTATGAATGATTGTTAACTGCCATGTGGGTGCTGGGAATTAAACCCAGGTCCTCTGCAAAAGCAGCCAGTGTTCTTAACCATGGAGCCATCTCTCTAGTCCCAAGCTTCATTTTAGAACTACCTGACAAGCATTTGTAAGTGGAGTTATCTTAGAACTTTTAGGGAAAGCTTTCTTTCATGAAATTCTATTGGTAGTTGTAGCATCTACCCTTACTGTGATCTTGTCTGGACCATGTCACTTACAGGCATCAAGGGCAAAATTCAGTTTTACATTGACCTTTCATACTGCTTGAGATGCCTCTGCTTTATAGTTTGGACATGATCCAAGTTACCGGCTGTGGTAAACTTGTCACGCTAAGGAATATGCTCAAGGGAGCTACATCAGGGTTGGTAGACAGAAGAGAGTGGGGGTGGTAGAAAGGGGGCGACTAATCCTAGAATAGGTTAAAAAAGCAAAACACCCAAAGTAGAAATATTAAAAATAGAGAAACCTCCAGTAGCAGATGGTCAGAATTATGAACACGCCTGGGGACAAAATTAAATAAACCCTCAGGGAAATATTTTGTCATCCTTTGGAAGCCTGGATGAGCACCCAGAGCTAGTGAGAAGCTTCCTGTGCCTCCTCTTTCATCTCGAAGCAACAGTAGTGAGAGTTTGCTGAAATCTGACCCACTTTCCAGGAAACTTCTTTCGGTGAGGAAGAAAAGATTATATATATATATATATATATATATATAAGTAATGATATAATATATATAGAGAGAGAGAGAGAGAGAGAGAGAGAGAGAGAGAGATTATATCAAGACAGTAGGATAAAGAGATAAAAGCACTGGACTAGTACTATTAAGAAAAGAATATTTTTAACAGTAGTAAGTACCATTAATAACAACAAAGGACAAGTGTCACTTACTTGTGCTAAATCACAATATGCATTATTTGATCTAATGATTATGAAACCCAGACATAGGGGCTACTGTCTCCATATTTCATATATGGACACACCAGATACAACCCAATAGTCCACAGGTCTTAGAAAAGTGGAGCCAACACATTAACCTAGAACCCACCTTGCTCCACAGAACACGCTCCCTGCCATGTGCTCCACTGACTCATCTCCTGATTGACCTTTGAAAGTCACTTTCTCAGCTTCATCTCTTTTTTTTTTTCTTCCTTTCAAGTGATCCAGCTAGACTTGTCCCATCTGTTAATAAGCACGAGCATAATTATTGGTTGAATTTCATCTCTTTCTCTCAGATTCTAAGTGTCACAGGATGGGAGCTTAGTTAAAATTCCCATATTTTTAACACCTAGCATAGGGCGTGTCTGGCAGACAGCAGATGCTCAGTAAATATTCACTCAAAGAGTAAGTATACCGTAACACATTTCTCTCTTTTGCCTGTAATTCCCAATATCCAACAACAAAAACATAACTTGAATCTCTCATGGTGCTCTGCCCCATTTGGGGAGGGACTGGCTCAGAAGGTCACAGACTGATTTGTTTAGGTTATACTGTTAGCATCATCATTAATTTCTGCAAGATAATTTCTATTGTAAACATAACAACTGAGGTCACATTTTGAAGTCTCTGCAGAAACCGAGACACAATGGCCCACTTACTAACTTACAAATCACCCTGTCTAGATTTTCTATTGCATTTGGAAGTGACACCAACCCCCCCCCCCCATTATTTCTTCGCCAGGTAACCTTACAGACTCTCACAACTGGACTTCCCTTCAGAAGCTTATCAGTGGTAGGCTTCAATATTGCATATTCCCACCTAGAATTTTAATAACTTCTATCCCTAATTGTGTTTGCTATCCTTACCAACCTCTTTGGGAAAAGTCAGCTGTAGTAAAGTCTTATAAAGGGAAGGTGACCTGGAAGGTCTTGAAGTTGAGGAAGGTAGGCCATGCCTAAGCTTGTCTCCACAGTTACCTTGCTGACAGCTTTGTGAAACTCTATTGTAAACCCATTGCCGTCAGTGGATGTCAGTCAGTTCTTCAAAGGGACTCTAAATTAGCATGCATTAAAGTACTAGAAGCCTTTCTCACATGCTACCTTTTGGTCATAATTTTTTACGTGTCGGGACAGCAGATATTACATATCCATTGCCTTTCGTATTCATTGTATAAAACATGTTTTCAGAACCTCTTCCAGTGCTAATATATTTAGACTCATTTTGTTACATCTGGACTTTTAGAGGGTCACTAACGTTAGAGTGAGAATAGCAAAATCTGGAAAATATATTGGTCCTGGGAATCATGATGCAGTAGAGTCTCTTCCCTGGGTTTTTAATATTCTAGATCAATAATGGAACAGGATGTCTGCTTTTTTTATGATCTTGGGGCTCCGTCTTTATAGTTCTTTTTCAAGTTTTATGTTGGGTTTCTGGTTGCAAATCTCAGATAGTTTGTATATTACTTACATTTTCATTGTTATGACCAAATACCTGATAAAAGGTAACATCAGAGAGGAAGGGATTATTTTGTGTTGTAGTTCAATGTCCATCATGACAGGAAAGGCATGGTGGCAGGCACTTCAGACAGGGGGCCACATCACGCCTTGAGTCAGAAAGCAGAGACTATAAATTCTTTTTTTTTTTCTTTTTTCTTTTTAACTGTGTAGCCCAAGCTGGCTCTAACTCCAGATCCTCCTGCCTCTGCCTCCTTCAGCAAGCCCTACCGGTGGGCACCCCCACCACCAGCAGAATATAAATTCTAGTGTTCAGCTGACTTCCTCCTTTGTGCAGTCCAGGACCTCAACTCAGAGTGATACCATCCACATGCAGGAAGAATCTTCCCATCTCAATTAACCTAATGTAGAAAATCCCTTACAGACATGCCTAGGATTTGTCTCCAAGTTCATTCTAGCTCCTATAAGTTGACAATCACAGTTTGGGATAGAATGTATAGAAGTGATTTGTTTTTCTTTATTTAGATTCTCTTCAATGTAACAATCCCATTTTTGAAATGTTTAGTTAACAAACAGAACATTCTTATTTATCAACATGTGAATATAAAAAACTATCTTTTTTTTTTTTTTTTTGGTCTTTTTGAGACAGGGTCTCCTTATAGCCCCAGCTGGCCTGGTACTCACTCTGTAGACCTGGCTGGCCTTGAACTCACAGATATCCACCTGCCTCTGTCTCCAGAGTGCTGAGTTCTTGTTTTAATGTTTTCCAGAGATCTAGAGTCTCTTTCTTTACTTTTCTTTTTGTTTTTTTTTTTGTTGTTGTTGTTTGTTTTTTGTATTTTTGTTTCAGACAGGGTCTCCCTTTAGTCCCAGCTGGACTGGAGCTGGCTCTGTAGACCAGGCTCGCTTTGAATTCACAGAGATCCGCCTGCCTCTACCTCCAGAGTGCTGGGATTAAAGGCATGCACCACCATGCCTGCCTAGTGAGTCCCTTTCTTTATAAGCCCAAACATCTCCCCACTATGCTAAGAAGGTATGGAATTGCTCACTCACTGAAGGTCAAAGAGTTGCAGGAAATTGTGGGGAGGACAGAATTCATAATGACAGGTGACAGCGCTAAACTTTCAAGGCATTTACATTTTGTAGATGCCAAGTCCCCAAGTCTAGTGCTCCTGTCCTTGCTTTGAACATCACTGTTACTGCCAAAGCCAAAATAAAGGAGATGTGTTGCTTCTTAGTGCTTTAAGTCTTTAACATTTCCTTTCTTCCCAACACACTGAGTTCTTTTGCCTCAGTCATGTCTAGTTGTCTTTCTATACAACATCTTGATCTGTCTAATGAACAGGGGTGCTGGTGTTGTTTAATGACAGTCCGTCTGTAACAAGAGTTGTATGGAAATGGCTTCATGAATTGGTCTCTAAAACTGCTTAAGGACAGCACTCTGTAGTGGTAATAAGCAGTGTGTACAGTGCAGGTTGGCTGCCCGTTCACCCAGATGGGCAGACATGCTGCTTCCAATTTTAGGCTATTATGAATAAATCTATTCTGAACATTGGTATACCCATTTTGGGATAAATATAAGTTCTCATTTTCTTGGATATGAATTCCAAAAAAAGCCATTATAGCACATTTCAAAACATTTTTCAGAGTAATTATCCTAATTTACATTCCGTCTAGCAATGTATACATTCCGCCAAGTCCTTGCCAGCATTAGATGTTGTTGATATTTTGTAACCATTTGTAGATGTATTGCAATGTATCTATTCCACATCGTTTCAAAATCTGTATTTCCTTAATGATTAATGTTTAAAGATCTTTTGTGTGTTTATTTACCATTTGTGTATTTTCTTTGATCAAGTATCCATTTATGTCTTTGCCATTCACTTTTTAATATCCTCATTTATAACTAATTAATTCAATATTTTCTTTAGTCTTTTATTATATTTTCAGTATTTTTCTTTTTATTTATTAGTTACTCATGTTATGGATTTTATCTCCTTTTCAGATCTCCTTAAATATATCTATATATGTGCATATGTAAAAGATATATTGGTGTGTTTCTATTATCTATCAATCATCTATCTATCTATCTATCATCTATCTGTCTATCTATCTTGTACATATATTCTTGTATCTGTTCTGTGACTTTTTCATTCCTTTGGTTGTGTCTTATGACAAATGGAAAATCTTAATTTTAATGAGGCTCTGTTTATAAAACTTTCTTTTACAATTCATTTTTTTGTTGGATCATTTTGAAGCAATCTATGAGTACTTGAAGATTATGGAAATGTTTTCCTAGAAAAATTCTTGCCAATTTTCTATTTGTTTGAAGACTATGTAAGATTTTGTTATTGCTTCTGTCAATAGTTAGAAGAATTCACCAGAGACCCATTTGGGTCTGTAGTTCTCTTTTTGGATAGATTTTAAACAGACAGTCAATTTAAAAAATATATAGTAGACTATTAAGTGTTGTTTCCTCTTTCTTTTCCTGTTAGCTTTAATGCCTGAGTTTGAGCGACTTGTTTTAAGTAAACTTTGTCAATTTTTTGTTGAAGTTTTACATAATATGCCTTCAATTAAGATGATTTATACATGTGTAGTGTATGTATGTGCATTCTTATGTGTGCATATACGTGTGTGGGAGTGCATATGCACATGTGTGCACATTGGCATGGAGGTCAGAGGCTGACACCCAGTGCCTTCCAATATTGGTCTCCACTTTATCTTTTGACTCAGTGATCACAAGTGGCCAGCTCTGGGGATCTGTCTCTCTTTGTTCCTGCCTGGTGCTAAGATTACAGGTACCTCTCACATTATTCCTCTGTTGTGTGGGTCATGGGGATCTGACCTAAGGTCTTCATGCTTGCACAGATAGAGCTTCACTGACTGAACCATCACCTCAGCCCCTGTTTTCCCATTCTTTTTATGGTTAAAATAAATTGAAATTATGTTTTTTTCTCATTTCTCTGACTGGTAATTTGTGTTTCTCTATCTTTTATTTCTTTAGAGGTGATCAGTTTTATCTTATGAGGAAGCATTTGGGTTGTTGTTTTCTTCTGTTGCATCATTTTCTAGTGCATTAACTTATTTTTATTTCCCTTGTTATTCTTTTGGAACTTCATACCTGTATACAAGGAAGTAATGTTCATAACTGCCTCCCCACTTTCCCTCTGCAGCTTTCCCCAGCTCTCCTTCCTCCACAAGGCCATCTCCCAACTTCATGCCCTATTTTTTTTTCAAAGCATCAAAATACAGTGTTACTTTAACATGGAAATTCCATTTTTTCTCCAACTTGTATTGCTTCTCTCTCTCTCTCTCTCTCTCTCTCTCTCTCTCCAAATATAGAAATTGTGCAAACAAGAAAGCTAGCTGGATTTGGATTACTCATAAGTCAAGGTTATCCCACCAACTGTTCTACAAGAACTGCTTTACTGAGGTCAACAAAAATATTATGGCTTCACAGAAAATGAGGTTTATAGAAGTTCTTCAGCAAAAGTTGGTTGATATATTCTTGAAATTCCCTTTTATTTCTCACCCAAGAGATTTGAAGAAGTATTTATTTAATTACTATGAAAGACATTAAAGATTACCAGAATCAATAGTAATATTGATTCAGATTCTCAGTGAAATTTTCTTGAACTACATCATCACAGTAGATTTCATTTTGTGTTTGATAGCAATTGTCTTCCATGTTAAGATTTTTTTCAGTTGTGTTTTTGTCTCCATTCAAAACATAGAACCTTAGCCGGGCATGGTGGTGCATGCCTTTAATTCTAGCACTTGGGAGGCAGAGGCAGGTGGATCTTTGTGAGTTCAAGGCCAGCCCGGTCTACAGAGTGAGTTCCAGACAGCTATGTCTACAGGGAAACCCTGTATCAAAAAGACCAAAAAAAACNGGCTGCCCGTTGCACCCAGAGGGCAGACATGATGCTTCCAAGTTTAGGCTATTATGAATAAATCTATTCTGAACATTGGTATACCCATTTTGGGATAAATATAAGTTCTCATTTTCTTGGATATGAATTCCAAAAAAAGCCATTATAGCCAATTTCAAAACATTTTTCAGAGTAATTATCCTAATTTACATTCCGTCTAGCAATGTATACATTCCGCCAAGTCCTTGCCAGCATTAGATGTTGTTGATAATTTGTAACCATTTGTAGATGTATTGCAATGTATCTATTCCACATCGTTCAAAATCTGTATTTTCCTTAATATTAATGGTTTAAAGATGCGTTGTGTGTTTTATTTACCATTGTGGTATTTTTTTCTTTGATCAAGTATCCATTTATGTCTTTGCCATTCACTTTTTAAGATCCTAGCATTTATAACTAAATAATTCAATATTTTCTTTAGTCTTGTGATTTATGTTCTTCAGTATTTTTCTTTTTATTTATTGTTTACCTCGATGTTATTGGATTTTATCTCCTTTTTCAATCTCTTAAAACTTCTATAATGTGCATGATGGTAAAAAGATATATGGTGTGTTTCTATTTCTATCAATCATCTATCATCTATCTATCATCTATCTGTCTAATCTATCCTTGTACATATATTCTGTATCTGTTCTGTGACTTTTTCATTCCTTTGGTTGTGTCTTATGACAAATGGAAAATCTTAATTTAATGAGGCTCTTGTTTATCAAAACTTTCTTTTACGAAATTCATTTTTTGTTGGTCATTTTGAATGCTGGAATCTATGAGTACTTGAAGATTATGGAAATGTTTTCCTAGAAAAATTCTTGCCAATTTTCTATTTGTTTGAAGACTATGTAAGAATGTTTGTTATTGCTTCCTGTCAATTAGTTAGAATGAAGTTCACCAGGAGACCCATTTCGGGTCTGGTAGTTCTCTTTTTTGGATAGATTTTAAACCACATCAATTTAAAAAATATATAGTGACTATTAAGTTGTTCTTTGTTCTCCTCTTTCTTTTCCTGTTAGCTTTATAATGCCTGAGTTTGAGCGACTTGTTTTAAGTAAACTTTGTCAATTTTTTGTTGAAGTTTTACATAATATGCCTTCAATTAAGATGATTTATACATGTGTAGTGTATTATGTGCCAGGTTCTTCTTATGTGTGCATATACGTGTGTGGGAGTTGCCTATTGCAACATGTGTGCACATGGCATGTGAGGTCAGAGGCTGACACCCAGTGCCTTCCAATATTGGTCTCCACTTTATCTTTTGACTCAGTGATCACAAGTGGCCAGCTCTGGGGATCTGTCTCTCCTTTGTTCCTGCTGCTGGTGCTAAGTGATGTAAGGTACCTAAGCTCACACATTATTCCTCTGTTTGTGTGGGTCATGGGATCTGACCTAAGGTCTTCAATGCTGTGCACAGGATATGAGCTTCACTGACTAAACATCAACCTAGCCGGTTTTTCCCCCCTGTTCTTCCCATTTTTTAGGTTAAAATCATTGAATATGTTTTTTTTCTCATTTCTCTGACTGGTAATTTGTTGTTATCTCTATCTTTTATTTCTTTAGAGGGGATCAGTTTTTATCTTATGAGGAAGCATTCGTGGTTGTTGTTTTTTTCTTTCTGTTGCAATCACTTTTTCTAGTGCATTAACTTATTGTTTAACAATATTTCCCTTGTTATTCTTTTGGAAACTTCATACCTGTATACACAGGAAGTAATGTTCATATTGCCTCCTCCACTTTCCCCTCTGCAGCTTCCCCATGCTCTCCTTCCTCCCCACGAGGCCAATCGCTTCCCCCAACTTCATGCCTATTTTTTTTTTTTTAAAAGAGTCAAAAAGACAGTGTTACTTTAACATGGAAATATCAATTTTTTCGATCAACTTTGAGTTGCTATCTCTCTCTCTCTCTAACTCTTTCACTCTTAAGTATCTTCATATATAAATATTAATATATATGATATATTATCAATGACCCATAGTCCCCTGAGTTGGAGGCTTTTCTTTCTTGCTTGCTTGCCAAAAGATCATGATATTTCCCCCCAAGGAAGTGCCTCTGAATGTTCTCTCCTTGGCAACCCAAACACCATCAACCATCAAATCCTGCCCCCATGTGCTCCACAATGGGGTGCCCTCCCTCCCATCACCCCCATGGTGCCCAATATGCAGGGTCCAGCAAGCTGTGTCCTCTGTCTTGCCTTCCATTGCACTGCCTCCAGAACCACAAAGCCTGGGTAGTCCAACACATGGCCGAGTGTAACACTCTGTAGAGGCCGAAATCATCCAGTACTGCTCAGTCCACCACACCAAATTCTCAGTAGTGTCCCCATCTGACTGATCTTTGAAGTGTGTGGGGAATTCACAGTATTTTATACTCTAAAGTGAACAATTTCTCCAGACACTTACTGGTTTATTTCTGAGTTTACCATTAGCTCCTAATTTTTTTTAAATAGACCTACTGCAGGGCTGGAGAGAGATGGCTACGTTAAGAGCAAACCGACCAGCTCTTACAGAGGACCCGGCGGTTCGATCCCCCAGCACCCAAATGGCGGCTGAAGACCTCTCTAAACTCCAATTCCAGAGAAACTCCAGTTCCAGGGGAATCCAAACACCCTCGCTTCTGAACCTCCGACGGCATTGCACGACACGGGTGACACAAACCTACCTACAGAGCATAAAGTACATTCATAACACATACAAAATAAATACAAATGAAAAAAAAAAAAAGACCTCTGAGTCCATTTAGGGCTGCCCATGTGTGCAGAGGTGCAGAGTCATCCAGTGGAGCATGAGCAACCTGCTAATGGTGACACCCTGAAAAAGCATGACCCCCCCCCCACCAGAGTGTCCTCAGTTAAGGACGGGCCTCATGGGTTCCTCCTCCATCTGCATTGGAGTCTTGCTTGATCTCGTACAGGCAACTAGAGCTGCTGAGGTTCGTGAATGCAATAGCTATGTCCACAAGATAGCATTTTATTTCTTCTAAAACATTTTTTTTAATTTTTTGAGACTCTCATACAATGTATTTTGATTGTATTCACCCTGCACTCTCAGCCCCTGACTCCCCCAGATGTAGTCTCATCTCCCTGATCTCCTAACTCCATGTTTACTTTTTAAATAACCCAGCTACCTATCAAGTCAAACCCAATTTGAGCTGCCTGTACACTTATGGGTGTGGGACCAGCCACCATAGTATGGTCGACCTACTAGGAGTCACACCCTTAAAGAATTATATGTGTGCGCCACTATGCCTAACATTATTTTCTTTCTTCTGCTTAAAGATTTTATTTATTATTTTTATTTTATATGTTTTTATTAAGAACTATATCAAACATACATAAAAGAGCTGGAAATAACCTTTCGTTCATATAAGATATAGTTATGTTAGCATTTTGCTGTTTGTTTAAAATCAGACTTTTCTTTTTATTCATTTTAAAGAAATAATATAATCCAGGCACTAATACAGTCTTATAACTTATTATCTTTTTATAGCATTAGAAAGAAACAGTACCCAGAAATGGTGAGTCTCATTCCCTGAATTTTGTCTATCTTCCTTACATTGGCATATATAAACTGGGTATTGTTGATCCAAAATCCCCAAATATGAAAATCTGTCCACCATTCCTGGCCAGTTCTCAACTACTTCCTCCCCTTTCCTCTGAAGATGTGGCCACAGGTCATTTTAGTATAAGAGGCTTAATTGCTTGTCATGGTGGAAAAATCATTAGGTAACAAAAATCATTATAGTAAAGATGAATTCCCTATGTTTGCTGGAACTATGATCTTGGCCTATACTTCTTGACACTACTTTTAGTTCTTAAATTTACAAAACAATGTAGATTCAGTGATGGTACAGGGATAAATAACATCTAAATGCCAGTCGCTTATAAAAGAACAACGTTAATATCTTTCTTATGCTTAATTTATAGCTACTGAGATCACAGCCAAAGTCATGTGAGGAGAGGGAGTTGAATTTTATACTAGCAGGACTGACCCATGGATTGTTCCATACAGGAGTCAGCCTCTTGACTGAGTCTTGGGGGGCTTTTATGCACATGTGACAAATGCATAGAGCAAATAACACACCTGTGGCAACTAGGTAAGTGGTTTACTGGTAACACATGGTCACAAAGGCTACAGGAATGAGGCGGCTTTGGGAGACAAAGACTTCTGTCCTGGTAAAATTTATAGGAAAGACTTCTATCCTGGGTGACTACAGGGGACAAAGGGGAAGACTTTCTTGCCCTTCTCCTGTCTAGCTCCTGTCTTAGAGCCTTTCCTGCTCCAAACTTCTGATTATCATAACACTGCAAGGTCTTTTAGTAACAAACTTACGTGCTTTCCTATAATGCTGGCTGTGGTACTAGATTGAATAAGGGACCTGACCTGCAGAAAGCGTCCAGTTCAGTCCCCAGATGACACCTATCATCCTTTAAAATGCGTTTTTCAAATCTTGTCATGTTGATTCACTCAGTAACAAGGAAGTCAGGACACAGTGGAGTAATTGAAACTATCTGGGAGACAACATTAATGCCTACCACAGCAAGTAGAAGCCCTCTCATTTCCTTGAAAGGGTCTTGCAACTCTGTTCCAACCTTTCTCTAGATCTAGGGGAGAGGCATATTTCTTCACAATATGAAAGAAGCTTGATAGGAACATCTAGATAAAATTATATATGTCTTTATATGTTTTATAAGAACAAATTTCACCTTTGAAAATATTAGACTGAGAGATATCTATTTTGGCAACTGAACTGATTCACATAGGAATCTTTCCTTTTATATGTTTTGAATACTATTCTTAACTCTTATTAGTTCTGTAACTTAGAATTAATAATAATAAGAAAAGGCTCAGCAAGATGGAACCTGACAAGAATTAGGTTAATACTCCCTGCCAGGCATGTCAGATGTCAGATGAATTGAATATAACTTGTTTACAAATATATTCATTAATTTGTAAACAGGAAATGAAAGGACAAGGAAGTTGGGATCTTTGGTTATATTCTTGCATCTCCTAAGCCAAGGAACTAGAATTTTGTTTCAAGTACTTGGACTCAGTTTCTATGGTAGACTTTCCTCCTGTTTCACTACTGTGCTTAGATCTTTGTTTTATTTTGATTTTGGGACAACTTTGCCCAGACTAGGGTCCATGATATCTGTATCAGTATGCAAACAAAGGCCATCATGGACTTAACTTGTTCCCTTGCTCTGTTTAGAAATATTTTACTTATATTTTTTAAATTTTATGTGTATGAGTGTATTGCCTGCATATGTGTAAGTGCACTTGTGTTGTGCAATGCCTGTGGAGATCAGAAGAGGGTGTCGGATCCTCTGGAACTGGACTTAGGGATGGTTGTTAGCTGCCATTTGGGGGCTAAGAATCTAACCTGGGTCCTCTGAAAGAGCAGCCAGTTCTCTTAATTGCTGAGCCATCTCTCTAGCATCTCTCTAGCTCCTCTTTTTTATATTTTAGTATTGTTTAGTAATTTTACTAATTTCTTAAAATAGATAATATACTCCATTTTCCATTAGGTCATTATAGGGCTCTAGTTACAATAAAGGACAACATTGGCATTGTTTTCAAGGGGACATGTAAAGGAAAGAATAGGTAAGTTGTAGGGAATAAAAAGTTAAGCAGAGGGGGCACAACCTGTTCTTGTAGAAGACCCAGGTTCGATCCCAGCACCCACATGGTGGATGAGAACCGTCTTTAACTCCAGTTCCAGGGGAATCCGACGCCCTCTTCTGACCTCTGTGGCATTGCATGACACGGGTGCACCAACCTACATGCATACACATAAAAAATAATAAATTTAAAAAACAGTTAAGTAGAGAAAGGTAAACATACCAGCATAAACGGAAGTCATAACTATACTAGAGATGCAAAGACAGTGGAAGGAAAATTGTTTCCAGGGTCCAGAAAGTTGGGTCATTTGGTAAGAGAAGATAAGGCTGTGTAGAGGAACTAGCCTTACAGAAGCCATGTGTTGTCTGTTGATGGCTTGAGCTATGGGGGGGGGCATCTGCTGAAGATATCAATAAGCCAAGGCAGAACGAGAAGGAGAACTGTCCTATCTTCTTCTGGTCTTCTCTCTGGGCTATTTTACTAACTCTTCCCATTGGGAGGATATTCCTAGATGCCTGTTGAAAATGAAGCCAAAGAAATGTATTTCCTAATCTAGAAGATTCTAGAGAAAGGATAGAGACCTTGAAAACAAGCAATTGATCTGCATACCAGCTTCAATTTTCTGTGAAAGACTCTTGTGTTGCTCATTGGTGTCATTTAAATTCATTTCTCTCTTAAATATATGTTATGTGATACCATCTGCTTAACTGATTTTTTTTAACTTTTAAAGTGGTTGATATATATATATATATTATATACACACATATATCCATACTGAATATGTTGTACTAGTATTTAGGAGGTGTAATTCTATATTGCAGATGAAAACTAATCATTTATGACCTGTTGTCTATAATTATATACTCCTTTACATTTTTTTATTTCCAACTGAGTTGACTGAAACAGTAATATTTTATTTTTAGGATTTCTCAATGTATTTTTACCAGAAACACTTGAGAACAGTACTATCACCTGATATGTTGGATTGTGGTCCTTAAGAGCTAAGAGGAGATCTATATGTGACACGAATTTACCTTGCTAAGAACTGATAACAAACTCTACTAAACTGATGATGGTGAACCATACAGAATAGCACTTTCCAAAACATGTCGTGATAGCCATGGTGGGACAACAACCTGTAATAAAGTACATTAAGAGAAGTCACAATGCTTAAAGGATTGCTGATATTTGGAGGAAAAAATGCTGTTTAATCTAACATTCCAAAACTAATGTGTTTAAAAGAAGTCAATTTCCTTCCATCATTCCAGTAAAAGGTAGGAGGTGTCTGAGCTAGGGCTGTGATCGCAGGGCTGCTATGCCAGATGGAAGTGACGGTTTGGGCATTGCCTTCAGCTTGGACAGGAAATGATACTGAGGGGAGGAGAGAAGTAAAGAAAATCCAATGAAATTGTGGCAAATTTGGTTATTTTGAAATTGATCAAAGTAAAGGTTATCTCAATAACACAGATGGATATGAAGAGTGATGTTTGTTTTTGTGTATGAGTGTATTGCCTACATGTGTGTAAGTGTGTAAGTGCGCTCATGTCATGCAGTGCCCGCAGAGGTCAGAAGAGGGCATCATAGCCCCTGGAACTGGAATTAGGATGGTTGTTAGCTGTCATGTGGATACTGGAAATCAAACCTGGGTCCTCTGCAAGCACAGTCACTGCTCTTAACCACTGATTTCACTCTCCAGCCCCTAGTCATTTCTTATAGCATCACTTACAGTACTAAAAATCTGAAATCAGGCTGGAGAGATGGCCTAGCAGTTAAGAGCACCGACTGCTCTTACAGAGGACCCGGGTTCAACCCCAGCACCCACATGGCAGCTGAGAACTGTGTTTAGCTCCAGTTCCAGGAGAATCCGATGCCCTCTTCTGACCTCTGAGGCATTGTACAACATGGGTGCACAAACCTGCATGCAGACAGTACATTCATACACATAAAAATAAATAAATAAAATTAAAAAACTTAAAAAATCTGAAATCAAATAAATACTCATCTATAGTAATGATTAATATATTGGATATAATAGTATATAATTATATATGTACATGATTATCACATATCTAGTAACAATGATTAATGACTTCTCTATTAACAGACTGAGAATTATTTGCATGATAGTGTGTAACAACCCAGATATATAAAATATGGTTTAATTTTAGGTTAAAAAAATGAGTGTCAGAGAATGGAAAATAGTTTACATCATCATGATCAACTCTACTGTTCTAACAAACAACTCTCAAATATTGGTGGTTTCATATGATAATTACATTTCTTCCCAATTCCTAATAGTTCTTCCTTTACTTTTAGATAATCTTTAAAAATATTTCTTTTAAGTAAACAAAGGTGATAACAAATAATTAAAATATCTGCCTTACAAAATAAGCATATCTTGTAGCAGCTGAAGCTCTCTTCCTCTCTATTCAGCTGGCAGAGGGATCACCTGAGGATGTGTGGTTTGTTTCTTTTTTATGAGTCAGGCTTGGGAGTGGCATTGCCAACCTCACTGAGCTTGCTTTAGTCACATCCAATTGTAAGGGATACAAGAAAATGAAACCTAGGTGTATGGAGCGGAGGGAGAGGGCAATGCAGATGCTGGTCAATCTTAGCAGTTTCTTTCTTAGAACTTAGCCATGGTGGGGGTTGAGAAATTGGAAGTGAAATATTGGTCCTGTTTTATCTGCAACTTTAACTCTCAGTTACCTGTACTCAACTGTGGTCTAAAAATATTAAATGGAGGGCTGGAGAGATGGCCTAGCGGTTAAGAGCGCCGACAGCTCTTGCAGAGGACCCGGGTTCGATCCCCAGCATCCACATGGTGGCCGAGAACCATCTGAAACTCCAATTCCAGGAGAACTCCAGTTCCAGGGGAATCCGACACCCTCTTCTGACCTCCACAGCATTGCACGACACAGGTGCACAAACTTGCATGCAAACAGTACATCCATACACATACAGAAATAAATAAAATTAATAAAAAAAATTAAATGGAAAAATTCCACAAGCAATTCAGAAGTTTTAAACAACATACCTGGTGAAAAAAATATCTTGTGCTGACCTACTCTGTCCTGCCTAGGATGTCAATCATACCTTTGCCCAGAGAATCCACAGCTCATACACTACCTGCCTGAAGTACTCAGTCTGGCTTATCAGGCTCTACTGTCAGAGTATTGAGGTCCTAAGTTCAAGTTACCCTTATATGGTGGCTAAATGCTACATCATAATGCCCACATCTTCCTTGCTACTTCATCTCAAGTGGATTGTAGCCTCTCCCATCTCTGCAAGAAAGAAGGTGAGTACAGAGCAAGATGCTTTGAGAGAGAGAGAGTGAGGCTGTGTACATTGACATAACTTTTATTACAGTGCTGTATGTTATGGTAATTGCTGTGCTCATCATTGTTCTTGTCCATCACTTAATGTGCTAACTTATAAATTAAACTTTATCTAGTATATGTATGAACAAGAGAAACCATAGCCTATCTAGGGGTCAGTATGATCTGGGATTTCAGATACCCAGTGGAATCTTGGACCATTCATCCATAGATAACAAGGACTATTGTAATGATAGTAAAAGGCACATTCAGGATGTGATAGTGAGTAAGAGAGAGGAAATAATGGATTTAACTTTGGAAACAGGGTTGCTGGTGAGACCTTACTGGGCAGACCCAGTAGGCAGTGCAGAGTGCAAATAGACTGTGAAAGAGGTACAGAAGCTGAAGAAGACTGTTGAGTCATTTGCCTCCAGGAAAACACATGCGAATTGAAGAATCTACAAAGTGCTGAGGGTTGAATATTTTCATTGCCCTTTAATGGGGCTGGAAACATCTCAGAAGTCAAAGGCACTTTCTGGTCCTTCAAATAACCGGGCAGTTCCAGGCAACTGAACACCACCTTCTGGACTCAGCAGGCACCTGCACGCACATGGCATACATACAGATAAGCACACACACACATACACACATATAAATAAAAAATAATAAATGGGAGAAGGAAACCAAGGAAGCAATGATAAACCATCAGAGAAGTCGAAACAGAATGTATCTAGCACAGGACCACGCATGCTGAGTTTGACAAACTGTCCAGTTTGGACCCCTAGTGGCTGCATCAGGTGTTCGGAAAAAGTGAGAGCCTCATCTAGCCAGGTAAAAGGAAGACCTGAAGACAAGGCGTGTTTGAGTACAGTGTGCCTCGGCCGCTGAGCTTCTGCTGACTACGCCCTGTCTCTGCTTTGTGTGGATCTCTCTCTGCCTGCTATAACTTTCTGATCCATTGAGTGACCGCCCTTTCTCTGTATAACCCCTTCCAAGAAAAAACTTTATTGGTTTAAATAACTGTAACATATGCGTGGGCCTCCACAGAGCTGTTGCAGGATATCTGATACAGTCATGAGATTAGCTCAGAACCTGCTCCTTTCCTCTCCAGAAACAAGGGAAATGAAGAAAATTTATGTTTGGCTTAATACACAAGAAGCATTTTCAATAAAACCAGGAAACATCTAAAATACAGAAAATCCAAATACCATATAACATATCCAAAGTATATGTCAGACAGAGCTGCGGACCAAATGTGGCCGGCACGGCTGGAGAAATAGGAATGAATGAAGTACCCAGGTATTCAGGGCCTCAGGGAGCAACAGACTTGAAGAAGAACTTGCAAGATGTATTGCCACAGAAGAGAAACCTAAAAGCATACATTTTCTTAACGCTCTTCTCTCTTTCTCTCTCCCTCTCTAACCTCCCTCCTCCCTCCCCAGTTGACATAAAACCTATCTCCCATTATCCTGTCTCCTATTACCCCTCCTTTGAGTTGCCTCTTCCTCTTTACTCCAATAGTGTTCCCTGTATGTCCTTCCCTCCTCCCTTCCAGTTGAATGTCATTTCCCCTTGGTAGCATCTGTTTCTTATGATTACCCCCCTCTCTCAGGCCTTTCTTTCCTTTTACCTCTGTGCTTCCTTTCCATTTTCCTGGTTCCTGTGGCTACATCAGGATATATGCTCACATATAAGGGATTGGTGCTGGAATACACAAATCACTTGCTTTTCTGATTCTGTAACTTCACTTAGTCTAACAGTTTCGAGCTCCATGCATTTACCTGTGAATTTCATGATTTCCTCTTTCCTTACCTCTGAGTAGAACTCCATGTGTAAATGTACCATATTTTTATCATCCATTTGTCAATTGAGGGACATTTAGGTTGTTTTCATTTCTTAGCTATTGTGAAGAGAGAAGCAACAAGTATGGATGTACAAGTATCTCTACAGTAGAATGAATCTTTTGGGTATATGCCAAGGATTTGTATAACCAGATCGTATTACCATATGACTGAATTTTAGCTTTGGAAAAATATTTTATTTATTATTTTTATTTTATGTGTATAAGTGTATTGCCTGGGTGTGTCTAAGTGCACCCCTGTAGTGCAATGCCCACAGATGTCAGAAGATGGCGTTGGATCCTCTAGAAATGGAGTTATGGACAATTGTTAGCTGCCGTGTAGGTGCTGGGAATCAATCAAACACAGGTCTTCTGGAAGAGCAGTCAGTATTCTTAACAATTGAGCCATCTTTCCAGGCCCCATTTTTATGTGTTCATTCGAAAATTCTCTGTTCAGGTGTTCAGGTCCTTAGCCCATCTTTTTATTGAGCCATTTCTTTTCTTTTTTTTTTTAATTTTTATTTATTTCTGTATGTGTATGAATGTACTGTCTGCATGTAGGTTTGTGCACCCGTGTCCTGCAATGCTTCGGAGGTCAGAAGAGGGTGTCAGATTCCCCTGGAACTGGAGTTCTCTTGGAATTGGAGTTTCAGATGGTTCTTGGCCGCCATGTGGGTGCTGGGGATCGAACTCGGGTCCTCTGTAAGAGTGGTCTGCGCTCTTAACCGCTAGGCCATCTCTCTAGCCTGAGCCATTTATTTTCTTGTGTGTTTTTTTTTTTTTTTCTTTTTGGTTTTGGTCTCCTGAAACTCACTATAGACCAGGTTGGCCTTGAATTCACAGAGGTCTGCCTGCCTCTGCCTCCCAAGTGCTGGGATTAAAGGTGTGTACCACCACGCCTGGCTGAGATTTCTTACTGTATGGTAAATATGGATCCTTAAATTTACAGAAAAGTATTTGGTATACTACTCATCAAAGAGGCTTCTTCAATGAATGCAGGCCATTACAGAGTTCCCCTCATATGTCACACAGAGAAAATATGTGTCTGGGAGAGGCCCACCCCTATGTGACACATCTATAGTGGAACCTCGATACCTAAGGCTCATGGAATATAGCAGAACAAAGGTGACAGAGAATTCAAATATATCCTTCAACTCTCACCGAAGAAGCTTCCTCATACGAAAGAGTGTAACGCACACAGAAAGTCACAAGTGGCCAAGGTGAGAGAATGAGAGTCCTTCAGGAACCTTCTAAGAGTCAACGGTCCAAGGAAAGCTAGAAAAATTTTCGTGAAGAATTCATAGTAACCACTGATTATACATATTGATCCAAAAATTTAAAAAGGAGGGGAAAGGCAATCAAAGTGGTACAATAAGTTTTTTTGTTTCTTTATTCTGGTTTCAATTACACCAGCTACTGTGCTGGTTGCAATTATTATTTGAGGAAAACAAAAATAGTTTATATGAAAACCAAACTTGAACATTATGAAACAAGATGTTTACAAGTGTCTCTTACAGGCTGATATCTTAGCAATCTGTGTTTAATTTGCAGGCACTCTCATTATGTTAATTGGACTTGTGGTAATTTGTAGATGGCCTTTCAGAGATGTCTGAGGGTAGAGGAGAGTAAGCATGTGACCTACATTTTTGGGATTATCTGCTTAAAGCCTATGAAGATGACCCTGCCTAGGCTCTTTGTGGCTTTTTAACCCTGGGTACACACTCTTGTTAATTTGATATTTACTAAAGAGTGTGAACAAGTGATATGGCACCCAAGAAATAATTCCTCCCAAGTCACGTCTGGTGGACCACTTATTAGGAATGAGTAAAGCGGTAGTTACAGGAGCAGAGCTAAGCAGCTCTAACACCAAGGCTGCTGAGATGGGGGTCCGTCCTTCAGTTAACCTTCTACTTCACACATATTCTCCCTCTCCTGATCACATATAGAAGAGGCAGAATTATGTGTATATAGGTGATGCAGGAGGGTGAGAGTGTCTTTGATCTCAGATAATGGTTTAAAGACGCCCTCCCTTCTGTGTAGGAACATCCATAGGCCTGATCTAGTGAGTTCCTGTAAGGGGGGTGGATAATCACAGCTGCCCTGATCAAGGTGGTAATGGACTTTACCCTGGGGGTAACTCTCCTTCTCTTGATTCTACTCAGGTTAGGTTTGAGCTACTGAAACAATGATTTGGGAGTAATAAATATCTATTCCCCCCTCTTTCCTCCTCAGTCCTGCATCACCTCATTTGGATTAGGAAGTTGGATTCCACACATCCCAGAGCCCCAGCTGAGCACAGTTTTATGAAAATTTGGGGGTAGAGAAGATGCAGTGGCACAAGGAGTTAATCCTTCTGTTCTCGTGAGGAAAGACGATGCTGTTGTATTTCTGTATTGCTAATTTGTTTTGGACCCATTTTAATTAAGCCTCATGGTGGGTGCTAAATAGGCTTTACTGAAGTAGGGTGTGAAACAAAAAGGAAAAGAAAAAGATTAGTTGGTTTCTTTCTCAATAGCACCAAAGCAAAGTAGCTTAGTCACATCTGTCAAATATTATTTCTACGTAATGAATTTATCCATTTGCTTGCTCAGTTGAGTTTGCTGTCTAATAACTTTGTCCTATCACTGGGAATGGAGGGATCTGTTTGTTTGCACTGCTATTCAATGATAGCTAGGAAGTTCTTCTCTGGTTGTTCACGTTGGCTAGAGTCATAGTTGACTCATGAGGGGTGGAAACTGTCTTCTGAACATGACTCAAAGGATGGAAAAATTTTATCTTGCCCAGAAATGATCCTTATGTCTCCTCTGATACCAGTAACAAACACAATAGCACCTTTTCCTGGCTCCCACTTGTGTCTGGGAGAAAACACAGTGTTCTCTGTTCTCTTCTTTTCACTAGGCAAGATCAGGATGGTAACAACACACATGAGAAGACTAGCCAAAATAGCACCGGGATCTAGTTCTACCACTCTGAAGTTCATGTGTGAAGACTATCCCAGGAGCTTACCAGAGGCCAAATAAATGGAAGATTTTAGTAAGCAAAAGAGAGGCAGGAAGGTGCAGAGGGCACAAGAACTATCTGAGTACGCTCCCCATGGTATGATACTTCACATGCATTCCACTGGCCTTCTTTATAACCGTGTTCTGAAAAGCATCTTCTATTTGTGCCAAGAGGTGAAAATAAGGAGGATGGAAGGGCAGAGAGGGGTTAGTTATTCAAGGAAGTCAGAGAGAATATGTGGAACATTTGGGTTAAAATTGGACAGAAAGAAGCAGCAGTTGAAAGTCACTCTGTAGGAAATTAGACCAGGGGACAACTTTAAAAGCTACAGCTTTGTCGCTGTGGGTTGTTACCTTCTTGATCTTTCCTGAGAAAAAAGGAGAACAGTGAGTTTTCTTCTAGACACTATTGGGAGCCAGAAGAGGATGTTGTGGCACATGCTGCTGGTTCATCATTAGGAGAAAGCCCTGTACCTCTGCCAAGCGGAGTGATGAGATGGGTGAGAAAGCAACTCTAGGTCCGTAGAATGGCATCTCTTATTATGTTCCATGTTACTGAGATTTAAACCTTTGCTGAGAACAATCACTCAGTACAAGTGCTTTGTTTAGGGTGCCTGTCTAGAGAACCAACATTTTGACACATGAGGTTGAGGGCCTTGACAGGGGACAGGGCAGAGAGCGCAGCCCCTGGATAGGGAAGAGAGTGCAGCCCCTGGAGAGAACAAAGACAACAACAAAAACATGACCACAGGGAGGAGTGAGTGACTGGGAACCTTGACTGTATCTTACAGTCTTTCCCAGATTGAGAGTCCTGGGAAGCAGACTCTAAGAAGGAGACAAGCTTCAAGATGTTTCTTAGGGAATGTCTTCAGATCAATATTTATGGAAGGGAAAGGAAAGAGATGGCATTGGGAACATGAAGTACTTGAGAGAGTGCCCGTGGAGAGCTCTGGAGTTGATATGACCCTTCAGTTGACCTGAGTTGCAGGGAATGAAGCCCATCAGCTCTCACTGTGATTAGATTCAGGTTGCCTTTAAAGAATTATGAATTTTGGTAGGGTAGATTTCACCAACTTGGGTAGTTTCCAAAGAGGGACAAGAGGTGAAATCTGTCTTCTAAGTTGCTCTTATCAGCAGAGAAAATGAACCCATAGATCCTAACATCCTCAGCATCTGGTGTAACATGGTACAGCTGTCCCTCGATATCCACCGGGGAGTCTAGAATCCCTGTGAATACCACATCTGAGGATGCTTAAGTTCTTTATACAAAATAGCAAAATATCTGCCTACAAACCCCATATATCTTCCTTGATGCTTTATATCACTTCTAGGTTACTTATAGTACATAATACAACACAAACATTGTGAAGATATTATATAGTTATGATGCTGTGTTATTTATAGAATAATGACAAGGGAATATTTCTATACATGTTTAGAACAAATTCAACCACAGTAGGCCCAACTGTGTTTTTGATCAAGCTTGGTTGAATATGTAGATGTGAAACCTTTAGTCGAGGAGAGCTGACTATATAGAATCAGTACTAATGTTAGTTTTTTGAATCAGTTGAACTGATTTCCTAAGAAAAAATGTGTACCTTTTCATATTCATTAGTCCTGTGGCATCCTTCTGCATTTAGGCAAGATGGAGTGGATAAAAGAAGATCTGTAGTAAACTACTACTCAGACAGCTTTCAAACTGGTGGAAAGACCTCTGGGTACGTGGAATCAATTTTATTCTTCCAATGTGGTAGTGTTGGTTAAGTGGTTCTTAACTGGGTTGATGCTGTTCCCCAACAAGATGTTTCAGAATGGGAAGTTTTTTGATTATCATGACTAGGGAGGGCAGTCCTGCTGTCGAGCTGGTAGAAGCTCATGTTGCTGAACATTCTACAGTGCACTGAACAACTTTTGGGAAAAATAGTCATCAAGCCAAAGCGGCAAGTTTTGGCCCATAGAGTAAAAATGAGACATGTTGATGTCACCCCTCTCACCCCTCTCACCCATGTCTTAAGTAGCTGACTATCTTATGGCACTTATCTTCTATCTTGAGCCACATGTTGTTGAGTGTTAGTCTCACTCCTTCAGGCTGTGTTTCTGAAACATTGACTTTGTATCTCTCACAGTTCTGGACACATGATAGAAGCTCCATAGAGCTATTCAGTTAAGTTACACTGGAATGTATTGATTGACTCCACTCTTACCTACTTGGTGGATGCCTTTGTGCCTGTCCAAACTGATGTATGAAATGCATTATAGAAGTGTGGGTGAGCAGGTCAGAGAACAGGCGAGCATCTGTAGAACACTGAAAACTAAGGTTCATCATGGTAGCTGGTTCCTATTTATATGTCAAGGAATTCAGGACCCAGGAGAATCCAAGCCTGAGGACAACCCTGAGATTTTTATCATATATTATATATATACTATACAATATATATATATATATATATATATCTTGGTGTGGCTGATTAATTAAGGTGCTCCTGTGGTTGGGGGTAGGTTGAAGCACAAGGGTGTCTTGCAGATGAGTCTTTCTTTTCATTCCCCCAGTCCTGTGGACCCATTCGTCTTTCCCCTGCCCAGAATATCTGCCCAGATAGATCATTCTGTTCTTATTTCTTGGTCTCCTAGAATCAAGGCAGCCTATGAGCTTATGTAAAGGATACAGTAGTCACTTACCAGGAAAGTAGAGATGTGAACCGTTTTCTTTTTCTTTCCTTTCCTTGCCTGGGAGAAAAAGTAAGAATTACTAATCAATTTTCCAAAACTTGCCTTAGAGAGAATCTGAAATCTTTGCCCCTGTTCTAGTTTTGTGTTACTGGGATAAAACATCCTGATTTAAGCAATTTAGGAGAGGAAAGGGCTGGTGGGGTGGGGGGGAAGGGAAGGGGATATATGCCTGAACTGAATTGGAAAATGATGTATGAAATACACAAAGCATCAATAAAAATAAAAAAAAAAAAAGGAGAGGAAAGAGCTGATAATCCCAGGTTACAGTTCGTCATGACGGGAATTCAAAGCAGCAATGCTAGTGTTTACTCACATCACAACCATAGTCAAGAATAGAGAGAAATGAGTGGATTCATGCTGCCCGCCTGCTCCTCCTGGTCTGCTAGCTCTCTTTGTTCTTACACAGTCCAGGGCTCAGTCCAGGGAACAGTGTCATCTTCAGAATCAACTAACAATCAAGACAATACCCCACAGACATGTCTGGAGGCCAACCCGATCTAGCAATTTCTTAACTGAGCCTTCACTGCCCAGGGGATTCTAGGCTGTGGTAAGTTGACATTTAAAACTAACCATCACAATCTCCATTGATAAGAATCTTATGTTCACAGATTCAATACTTGCCAACTTATATTTTAATATGCAAATTTATTACACTACCCAGTTCAGAGTATTAGACTACTAAAATAATACAATTCATAATTAGAATATTAACAGTTTTATTAACAATAAAACTACTTTAGGTTGGAATATATACCATTATTTAAGGAGTGATTTTTGTTCTGGTAGAAAACCACATTTATTTCTCACTAGGACCTAGAATCCTAGCTCTTAAGTCTCAGGAGAATCTATCCCAAGTGGGATTGTAAAATTCTTCCCTCTCTAGTATCTGAAAACCTTTGACATTCATTCTTTTCTTTTCTTTCTTTCTTTCTTTCTTTCTTTCTTTCTTTCTTTCTTTCTTTCTTTCTTTCTTTCTTTCTTTCTTTCTTTCTTTCTTTTCTTTTTTCCTCCATCCCTCCCTCTCTCTCTTTTCTCTCTCTCCCTCTCTCTCTCTTCTCTCTCTCCCCTCTCTCTCTTCTCTCTCCTCTCTTTCTCTCTCTCTTATTCAGCTCTACAGGAGAGTTCATGGCAATGCTTTGCTAGATGCTGATAAACCCTGTCCTGTGGAACAATATACCATTTACAGAGCACACTCATCCCCATGCACCCTGGCAATCTATCATTCAATTAGGTGTTTCGGATATGTCCTATTCTAGTCATAATAAAATCATTATGAAAATCCATGGAGAAATACATTCTTCTTGGGCAGACACTGGTTTTAAATTAGAACATTTCCAACAGTTATTAATTGGTTTTGTGTGAAAATACCACAAGTGATTGAACCAAATTATAAATCAATCATCTGCCAAAGTAAATTCTTAAAAATCACCATCATGACTGGGTTGTGCTAATGTGAAAGAGAAGTGATCAAACCTGGGGAACATTAGAATATTTTTACATAGCCAATAACTGAAACAACTGAGAGAGACAGGGTGATGTTGCCTATCGCTCAACCCTTTACCATCTTTATCCAATCAATGTGTGTGTGTGTACACATGCAATCAATGTGCATGCATGTGTACACACACACACACACACACACACAGGGGGAAGGAGAAAGATAGACAGCACACTAGTTAACAAGTTCGAGATGATAGTAATTTAAAGCCCTAAATCTATAGATACGGTTACATTTTTGAATGATGATCTGATCCCATTAAGGCTCAAGGCTTCCAGCTGGTTCCCACTGCTTCTGGATGTCTGATCTCAAACCTGAGAATCTACCTTGTGCTTAGAGATTTTGAATGTTAAAGTAATTTTTCTGGACAAGATTGGGACTTGAAACTTTTTATTAACAAGAGAGATTTCAATATATAAAAGCACAATTTATTATTTAGAGACAAATCCAACTCTAAGTTCATGAATTATCAGGCAGATATGTAGAAAATGAAAGGAAGAAAAATGGATGGCTCAAAATCACTGACTGAAACAACAGGAAAATATGGATTTAGAGAATTAGGGATGCCACAAAAACGTAGCAAGAAGGTGAAGTTTGTAGGCAGGAAAAGCCAGGTTAGGTATTAAATGATTTTAAGTCTAAACTATGATTTTAAGTATAAATGATTTTAAGTATAACTATAAGATAAAATATCTATAAAATCAATCATGTATACCTTGTGAATTACACTGGAAATTAGGGAGGGATTACATGTGAAGGCGTGTGTAGGCTCCAGTGGCATGTAAACTATTTATCATCAGGAAACTTTTTCAATGTAGATAATAAATCTGGTCTTTTTTAGAGCAGGTACCAAATTTGAGTCTCTAGAAAGTAGAAAGCACATTTTTTTTGAAAGATAGTAATAATTCTTCAATCCATCTGACTTACCATTAGGAATTTCTGTTTGACAACCTCTGATTTCCAGTTCTATTTGTGTTTTCCATGACTGGATCTCTTGTGGGCTCATTGTCAGGGGCAAGGTGTTTTATCTCACTTCTCAGTTGTCTCTGAGGAAATGGGGGTTCAGGGACAGCTCATGTGACAAGGAAATGACGTGGTGGGAGTATCAATCTATCTGGGTCATAAGTCATATAACTGGGGGGACATGGAGTGGCCCAGAGTTAGGGAGCAAGACAGTGTCTTGGAAACTAAGGTATAAGACAACATATAAGAAGAAAAGTGTTTCAAGTTCCATAGAATCAAAAGCAGTTCTGCTCATAGAAACTCACATAGCATCAGAATTTCTCACCTAGGAAATCTCAGATAAATATTGGCTTTATAACTGTCTCTCTCTAGCAATAAAATGCCATTTCATTTTATTATTTCTCTGGAGGGGAAGCACGGAGAGGAGATGGAGATATAAACTGACTGAAGCTGAGGTGGTATTCTGATCCTTGGTCAGCCCAGGGTTCTGATCTTGGAGGACCCAAGCTGAAGTCCTGGGTAGGGAGTACACAGGCATGCAGGAAAGTGGTGACTGAAGAGATGGCTCAGTTGTAGGCAGAGTGCTTGTCACAGACGCATGACAATCTGAGTTCAGTCCCAAGAGCCAAGAATAAAAAAACAACCTGGATGTGGCTGGATGTGCGTGTAATCCAGATGCTGGGCAGAGGAAATGGGTGGTTCCCAGGAGGTGATTGGTCATTCAGCCTTGCCTTCCTGGGGTGCTGCTGGTCAGTTAGAGACCCTATCTCATATATAAGATTGACAGCCCCTAAGGAATGAGACCCAAGATTATCCTGACCTTCACATGCACACGTGACCTTCACACCCACCCAACACGTGTGCATCTATACACACACACACACCACACACACACACACACACACATGAGAGCAGGAAATAGGGAGTGTGAGGCCAAGCCTTCATTTTTCTAAGAGTTTAAACCATGGTTTGGTAAGCCACCTCTGCCCTGGGCAGCATGACTCAAGGACTGTCTCACATTGACTTTGCCTCCACTAGCCTCTCAGTTCTAACTCTCCTTAAGGAAGTGCTCCCTCCTCCTTCAGTACTGCCTTGTTGCCTTTACTCTCATCTACTGCTTTATCCTGCTCTTCGGATTGTGTGTGTACAATCAGTGTATGAATTATTCAACATCTTTCCCTGCCTTCTCAGCCAGTATCTACACCCTTCAAGAGCTACTTGTAATCCCAGAAATAACGGACATATTGCAAGAACACCAATATATAATAGGTATATAAACCTATTTTATTTCTGCAAGATGCCACTGAATTCAGTTAAGAAAGTACTCAATTTGACTGGGTGAGGAGAAGCATGAGTTGGAAATAAATCAATTAAACTAGTTGGCTTAAATTGACTGGTCATTTCAGCTCAAATCACTTTGCACTGGGTAGACATGGTCTGAGAGAGCTTCTGAAACACAGTTCCCATAGCAACTATTCAAGGAAGAAGTGGCAATAAAGAACAGTGCATGCGGAATTTATTTTATCTTCTTTTGCCTGACTTCTTTTAGTCCCATCTCATATCCCTTAGGCACTGGCCATCTGGGCATGCTCTTTTATCCTTAGGAGCATTTCCTTCAGGAGAGAGCTCCATCTAAAATGCTCTTTCTTACCTGGCTCTGACTGACAGATTAAAATTATTGTTCACAATCATGAACTTCAGCCCTTTATATCTCTAATGAAATCCTGTCTCACACTAGGCCTGTCCTCCCTTGAACTTTCCTGGTTCTCTGTGCTGTAGGATTGGGGGTTTGTTGCAAGAGGGATTGAGATTTGTAGCTTCAAGAACTGTTCTAGGTGACTTCCCTCAGGAAGAGGCTCAGCATTTTAGACACAGCTCCTCCCGTGGCTCCAATAGGCTCAAAGGAAAAATCCAATCTCCAAGTTTCAGTCCACTGCTGCCGGTTGCTTTTCTTATCTCTGACAATGAAATGATTCAGAGCAATCTGTCTGGGCAACTTACAAAGTTAAGTTTAATTCAGCTTCCCTTGCTGAGCTATACCTTAACTCATATATCCCTCTTCTGAACCTCAAAAATGTCTTTATTAGAACTTTGCTGAGCTTTCTTCTTTAATTAAGCCTGTAACACAACAGAGCAAGTTGTATCACCCCAATCCACTTCATGACACATAGAAGAACTGGTTCCGACAATTATAAAGCATATTTTTCCCTACTGATTACTCTCACTGTTCCTGATATTTGCATATGGGCTTTTTGCTTGAACTTGCCTATTCAGTTCTGCATCACAAAAGCCACTAGTCTTTATTAACCATCCTCTTAGGCTATACATCAAGTTTGCGTGCATCCATATTCAAAATATTCCAAAATTTCATCCCAACTTACTTTTACATTTATGTTGAAACAAGGAATAGGTAAAAAGTCTTCTTCTCTAGCCAGGTATAATGGCACATGCTTATGAGCCCAGCATTTGGGAGGTAGAGGCAGGAGAAGGATCAGGAGTCTGAAATCATCCTGCCTACATACTCAGTTTGGGGTCAGTTGGAGTTACATGGAAAAAAAAAAATTGATCTTTTTGAGGCAGGATCTCCCTGTAGCCACAGCTGTCCTGGAACTTATCTGGCTGGCCTTGATCTCACAGAGATCTGCCTGCCTTTGCCTTTAGAGTGCTGGGATTAAAGACATGTGCCATCACACCCGCAAAGCAAAACAATTTTTAATAAAAGATCTTTTCCTATGGCTAAAATAGTTTGCTCAGTGAACCCTCAGAGCACCTTGCTGTTTCTAGTTCACTATCTTTGCTGCTGACCTTCCTTTGGGGGGGATGAATTCTGCCTTCTTTAGGAAATTAAGTCTTGCTCTCCACTCCTCATTTAAATTTATATCTCTTTAACATCAATTTCTTTGTTTTTAAAATTTTTTAAATTTTTAATTTTTATTGAGATTTTGTACATTTCATACAACATTGCTTAATCAAATTTAGTCCCATTCCCCTTCCTTACCTCCCAACCCACCAGAGCTCATGCATTCTGCCATACATGTCTTTCATCTTTTTCTCAGTCTTTTAAAAATTTTTTGATGCAGAAGTTTACTGTTTGGGCAGAAGTTTACTGTTTCAGTCAGTTCTTCAACCCAGTCTTTTGTGTTGTTGTTGTTCCTTCCAATTTTTATCCCTCCAAAACATGCATATATACACACCAAACATACACCAAAATTATGACATCTGAAAATAGACTATAGGTTAATTCCAAAGCATGTTTAGGGACTCATATTTTGACAGTAGAGTTGTAGGTAGGTAAAGAAAAAAATATTACTTTACATTTCTACATTACATAGCAAGCTGATGAGTAACATCAGCTATTATATTTACTAAAAAAGAAAAAAAAGAATTATTCAGTTTGCCTTACAAATAGAGATTTGGTGCTAGGATCCACAAGTGAGGGATACCATTCATCCTTTTGTTTTTCTGGGACTTGCTGTTACTCAACTTAGCATAATGACTTCTTAGTTCCATCCATTTACTGCAAGTTCATGATGTTGTCTCTTTACTGCTTGCATGGAATTCCATTATATATATATATATATATATATATATGTATATATTCTTCATATGAGGGACACTTGGGTTGCTTCCAGCTCTTTGCTATTGTGAAAAGAACTGCAATAAACAAAGATGTGCATGTATCTCTGAAATAGGATGAGTCTTGTGGGTGTATACCCATGAATGATATGGCTGTGTCAGGTGGTAGACTCATTTTGAGTCTTTTAAGGGTTCTCCACATTGCTTTCCATAGGGATTGCACAAGTTTACATTCCCACCAGCCTCTCCAGCATTTGGTATCATTTGTTTTCTTGATCCTAGCCAGTCTTACCAGAATAAGATGAAATCTTAAAGTTTCATGGTTTTATTTCCTTAATTATTAGCAAAGCTGAACACTTTAAGATGTTTCTCAGCCATCTTTACTTCTTCATTTGTGAAGTCTCTTTTCAGCTCTTGACTCCAACTTTTGAGTGGGTCATTTGTTTTCTTCTTTGTTTTTTGAGTAGTTTATGTACTCTGGATGTTAATGCTCTGTCAGATGTATCACTGGTGAAGGTTTCCTCCCACTCTGTAGGTTTTCTCTTCACTTCCCTGATTGTTTCTTCTGCTGTACAGAAGCTTTTGAGTTTAATAACTTCCCAAATGTCAATTGCTGACCTTATTTCCTGTGCAGGTGCTGTCTGTTTTAGAGAGTCTCTTCCTACACCTATGTCTTGTAGGTTACTGACAACATTTTTCTATCATCTTCAGAGTTTCGGGTTTTACATTGAGGTCTTTGATCCATTTGGAGTTGATTTTTGTACAGGGTGAGAGGTAAGGGTTTAATTTTATTCTTCTACAAGTGGTGATCCAGTTTTGCCAAAACCATTTGCTGAAGATAATGTCTTTCCTCCACTGAGTCTTCTTGGCCCCTTTGTCAAATATGAGGTGGCTGAAATTCCACGTGCTCAACTTTGGATCTTCAATTTTGTTCCATTGATCTATGGATCTGTTTTTGTGCCAATACCAGGCTGTTTTTATGATGCAGCTCTTGAAGTCTGGTATAGTAATCCACCCTGCATTGCTCTTTTTGCTCAGGGTTGCTTTGGGTATCCAGGGTCTTTTGTTTTTCCATATGATATTTAGGATTTTTTTTTATGCCTGTGAAGTAGCTCATGGGGATTTTATTTTTATTTTTTATTTTATTTATTTTTGTATGTGTATGAATGTACTGTCTGCATGTAGATTTGTGCACCCTTGTCATGCAATGCCACAGAGGTCAGAAGAGGGTCTCAAATTCCCCTGGAACTGGAGTTCTCCTGGAATTGGAGTTATAGACAGTTCTCAGCCGCCATGTGGGTGCTGGGGCTCGAACCTGGGTCCTCTGCAAGAGCAGTCGGTGCTCTGAACTGCTAGGCTATCTCTCCAGCCCTAATTGGGATTGCATTGAAACTGTATATTACTTTGGGCATGATGGTCATTTTTACTCTATTAATTCTTCCAATCCATGAGCATGGGAGGTCCTTCCATCTTCTGGTAGCTTCTTCAATCTCCCTCTGCAGGGATTTAAAAGTTTCACTGTAGAGATTTTTAGTGTCTTTGGTCAGGTTTGTTCCTAGATTTTTTTTGAGGCTATTGTGAATGGGAAGGTCTCCTTGTATTATTTCTCCAATTGCTTGTTATTGGTATGAAGAAAGGCTATTGGTTTTTCTAGGCCAATTTTGTATCCTGCACTTTACTGAAACTCTTAATCATTTCTAGCAGTTTTCTGGTGGAGTTTTTGGAATCCCGTGATAGGTAAACTATCATGTCATCTGCTAAAAGGGATAGTTTGACCTCCTCTTTTCCAATTAGTACTCCTTTACTGTCCTTTTTCTGTCTTACTCTAGGGAGCATTTCAAGCACTATCTTGAAAAGGAGTGGGGATAGGGGGCAGCCTTGCCGGCTTCATGACTTTAAGGAGAATGCTTCTAATTTTTCCCCATTTAGAATAACATTGGCCATGGGTTTGTTGTATACGGCTTCAATTATGTTGAGGAATGTTCCCTCCAGTCCAATTCCCTCTAAGACTTTAAACATAAAGGCATGTTGAATTTTGTCAAAGGCCTTTTCTGGATCAATTGAGATGGCAGTATGGACTTTGTCTTTAAGTCTGTTTATGTGCTTTATGACATTTATGGATTTACATCTCTGGTATGAATCTGACTTGGTCATGATTGATAACTTTTTTAATGTGTACCTGTATGTGGTTTGTGAGTATTTTGTTGAGAAATTTTGCATCTTTGTTCATTAATGAAATTGGTCTATAGTTTTCTCTTTTTTTTTTTTTGTTATATCTTTGCCTAGTTTTGTGATTTAGAGTGATTTAGGCTTCATAGAAGGAATTTGGGAGATTTCCCTATGATTCTATCCTTTTGAATAATTTGAGTAATGATGGCTGTAGGTCCTCATTAAATGCCTTATAGAATTCTGTCATAAATCCATTGGGGCCTGGGATTTTTTATTTGGGAGTTTTTAAATTACAGTTTCAATTTCCTCATATATTATGGGTCTGTTTAAGCTGTAGATCTCTTTTTGGTTAAGCTTTGGTGATAGTCATGATTTCAGATATTCATCCATTTCAGATATGCATTCAAACCTCTTAGGTTTTCAAATTTAGTAGAGTATAGGTTTTTAAAGTATAAAGTATTCCCATATGATTGGGTGTTTTCATTATCTGTTGTGATGTTTCCCTTTTCATCTCTAATTTTATTGATTTGGAGTTATTCTTTCCTTTGGTCTAGGGATCTATCTATCTTGTTTATCCTTTCAAAGAACCAGTTCTTAGATGCATTGATTCTTTGTATTGTTTTCCTTGTTTCTATTTCATTGATTTCCACTCTGATTTTTGTTATTTCTTCCTGTCTGTTGGGTTTAGAAATCATTTGTTGTTGTCTCTAAAGTGTTTTTAGTTGCAGTGTTAGGTCATTTATATGTGCTCTTTCTGTTTTCTTAATGTAGGCACTTAGGGCTACAAATTTCCCTCTTAGCTGTTTTTAAAGTATCCCAGAGGTTTTGTAGTGTTGTTTCATCCTTTTCGTTTAGGCAGGAATACTTTTATTTCTTTATTTCTCCTTTGACCCATTCATTATTCAGGAGTGTGTTGTTTAGTCTCCATGAGTACTTGGAGATAGTTGGGCTCTTTCTGGTGTTGATATTAAGCTTTATCGCACTGTTGTCTGATAGAATGCATGGAATTATTTCAATTTTTTGTATTTGTTGAGGTTTGCTCTGTCCCAATATATGGTCAGTTTTGGAGAATGTTCCATGGGGTGCCCAGTAGAAAGTATATTTTTTGGTGTTTGGGTGGAATTTTCAATAGATATCTGTTAGGTCCATTTGGTATATCATACTGTTCAGTTCAGATGTCTCTCTGTTTATTCTTTGTCCAGTTGACCTGTAAAGTGGTCAACTGGTTGTAAAATGGTCAGTGGGTTATTGAAGTCTCCCACTATTAGTGTCCTGGGATTAATCTGTGCCTTGAAGTCCTACAGAATTGTACTTATGAATTTTAGTGCACCAGAGTTTGGTGCATATATATTTATGATTGTGAAATCTTCATGGTTAATTATTCCTTTAATAAGGATGTAGTGATCCTCTTCATCTCTTCTGATTAGTTTAATTTGAAATCTATTTTGTCTGATATTAGAATAGTAACTCCTGCTTGCTTTCGGTATCATTTGCTTGTAATATTTTTTTTTCCATCCTTTCAACCTAAGATGGTGAGATGGGTTTCTTATAGACAACAAAAAGATGGATTCAACTTCTTAATCCAATCTCCCAGTCTGTGTGTCTTGATTGGGGAGTCCAGACCATTAATATTCAAGGTTATTATTGAGAGATGTATATTGCCTCCCTTCAATTTACATTCTGTTTGCATTTTTGGTCTAGGTTTGTATTTCCACAGTTATACATTCATTAATTTCTTTCTTTGCCACTTTAGAACAGTTGCTCCTTTCCTCTGTCCTTTGAATTGCTTCCAGTATTTTCTGAAGGGTTGGTTTTCTGGACATGTATTTTTTTTTTTTTTGGTCTTTTCGAGACAGGGTCTCCCTGTAGTCTCAGATGGCTGGAACTCACTCTGTAGACCAGCTAGGATTATAGGCATGCGCCACCATGCCCGGCTTGGACATGTATTCTTTTATCTTATTTATGTCATGAAAGATTTTTCTTTCTCCTTCAACTATAATTGATATAATTTCTGGGTAAAATAACTTGGCATCTATAGTCATTCAGAACTGGGACTACTTTGGCCCAAGCTCTTTTGGCTTTCATCATTTGCATGGAAAAGCAGCTGAAATTCTGATGGGTTTCCATTTACATGTAACTTACTGTTTCTCTTGTGGCTTTCAGTATTCTTTGTTTTGAGTATCTAGTGTTTTTACTATGATATGGCATAGAGAATTTCTTTTCTGGTCTTGTCTAGTTGGTGTTCTATGTGCCTCTTATATTTGTATGGCTATGTCTTTTTTCAAATTGGGGCAAATTTTCTTCTATAATTCTGTCGAAGAGCTGGTCAATACTGTTATCCTGGGATTCTTCTCCATCTATACCTATGATGCAGAGGTTTGGTCTCCTCATGGTGTCCCACATTTCCTGATTATTCTAGTCTTTTTTTTTAATTTTTCATAATCTTTGCTTGAGCATTCCAGTTCCTCCATGTTATCTTCCAGTCTTGATGTCCTATTTTCTGCTTTAGCCAATCCATTACTGATGCTTTCTCTCCAACCTCCCCTTTCCTGTTGACTGGATGAGTATTCAATTTCCTTTTTCATTTTGGCCTGAGATTTCTTCAGTATTGCCACTTCCTTCTGTAGTTTTTTGTTCTTTCCCAGTTCTTTATTCATTTGTCTGTGTGTTTTCTTTCCTTTTTCATTTCAGCCTAGGATTTCTTCAGTATTTCCCATCTTTCTGGTGTTTGTCATTCTCTCCTTCTAGTTCTTTAATTCATCTCTGTGTTATTTCTCTGATTTCTTTGAGTATGTCTATGATAGATCTTTTCTTTTTTTTTTTTTTTTTTGGTCTTTTTGAGACAGGGTCTCCCTGCAGCTCCAGCTGTCCTGGAACTCACTTTGTAGATCAGGCTGCCCTTGAACTCACAGAGATCCACCTGCTCTCTGCCTCCAGAATACTGGGATTAAAGACATTCTCCAGGAAGTTCTCATTGTAGGAGTCTTCTGTGGGGCTGGTAGAATTTAGTGGGGGTTTATTTTTTGGTTTTCCCATGTTACTGTTTTTCCGTCGTGATTTTGGCAGGTGGATTTGTTTTATTGGTTTGTATTCTGTTATGAAGCTCAAGTATGTGTGCTCTGGGCCTGTCTCTGAATACCTGCTGGGGGCCATGCCCCATATGCCTGTGTGTATGCTCAAGCCAGGCCAGCCTGCCTCCAGACATCTGCTGGGGGCCACCTCACTGGCACAAGCTGGTCCTGCACACCCCCAGGGTACCTCCTGGGGATTGCATGTGTGACCTTGCTGGGTCTGTCTACCCCTGGGTGTAAGCTGGTCCTTCCTGCCTCTGAGTGTCTGTTGGGGGCTGCCCAAGTCCATTTTAATTATACCAGCACATACATTAGGTATTCTTTGTTTGGTGTTTGTATTGGTGTGTAGTTGCTGTGTATTAAGCCATTAAAAATTCGATGGCTTGAACATCATTCTCATCCCAGAGCATCTACAGATCTATTTATCCATTAATTACATACAGTGCCGGAGAGTGAACCCAAGGCCTCACACATGCTAGACAGCACTGTACCACCAAGCTAATCTCAGCCCAAGGGTCCTTATGAAATAGTGGCTCAGCTGATCCAAGATGGGCTCTTCACAGTGAAGTTCAAGTGGGATTGGGTCCAAGTGCTGAGTTGAGCCCAAGTCTGTTCCATCTATTTTTATTGAGTCCAGTCTGAAGAAGCAGCAGTTACTGGGGGGCTCACTCTTTTGGTTAGCCATAGAAATATAAAATAAAACAGAATAAACAGAAATAAAACACCAACTACATGAGTGCTTTTTTTCCTCATCTTTAATTTCTTCATTTTAATTGTATGGCACACAGAACGACCTAATCATCTCTATCCCCTTTCCCCACTGACGCCCACCCACAGCCTCCCCTCCCTACTGGGAGTCACACACTCTGTCAAGGCCTATTATATAAAGCTAGTGTCCCAGATGTCCTTCAGTGCAAGTTCATCCACTGGGGTCTAGTCAGCCCATCCAGAGTCCCTCCACTTAAGAAGACCAGCTCTTCCTCACCCAGCAGTAATAAACTGCCAATAATTCTTTGACTAAGATGGCGGGGGGCACTGCCCATTTCCACAGTTCTGTGCTGGAGTTCTGTGTGCTTAAGTTTGCCTAGGTCTTGTGCATGCTAGCACCATTACTGTAGGTTCATATGAGCAAGGTGTCAAAGTCAGTAGGACTCTATTTCCATATGGTCATGCACAACCTCCCTGGCTCTTACAATCTTTCCACCCCCCTTCCACAATGGTCCCTGAGCCCCGGGTGGATGGAGTTTATATCAGAATTCTGTTCAAAGACCCACACTCTGCAGACTGATTCTCTACGCTTTGGCCATTTGTAACCTTTTGTGTTCCTGATGCTCTGTTGCATGAGGGAGCTTCACTGATGAGAACTGAGATGTGCTTTAATGTTTTCTTTACCTCTTGTTCTATATTCCATGAGCCTTAGATGTAGAGGTTGCACATAGATATGCCACTTAGGCTTGGGTAGTTCACAGACAATCTCTGTGTATGATCAGTTGTGGAACTCTGCAATAATCTCAGTCAATTGCAAAAGAATCTTCTTTGCTGAGTGGTGAGTGTGATACTTATCTGTAAATATAAGGATCCATATTTTGCACTTAGTAAGAAGTTACATTTGTCTAAGGATGTGACAAAAGTGGGGTTTTTTCTAAGATCTATGACCTCTNATGAGTGCTTTTTTTCCTCATCTTTAATTTCTTCATTTTAATTGTATGGCACACAGAACGACCTAATCATCTCTATCCCCTTTCCCCACTGACGCCCACCCACAGCCTCCCCTCCCTACTGGGAGTCACACACTCTGTCAAGGCCTATTATATAAAGCTAGTGTCCCAGATGTCCTTCAGTGCAAGTTCATCCACTGGGGTCTAGTCAGCCCATCCAGAGTCCCTCCACTTAAGAAGACCAGCTCTTCCTCACCCAGCAGTAATAAACTGCCAATAATTCTTTGACTAAGATGGGGGGGCACTGCCCATTTCCACAGTTCTGTGCTGGAGTTCTGTCTGCTTAAGTTTGCCTAGGTCTTGTGCATGCTAGCACCATTACTGTAGGTTCATATGAGCAAGGTGTCAAAGTCAGTAGGACTCTATTTCCATATGGTCATGCACAACCTCCCTGGCTCTTACAATCTTTCCACCCCCCTTCCACAATGGTCCCTGAGCCCCGGGTGGATGGAGTTTATATCAGAATTCTGTTCAAAGACCCACACTCTGCAGACTGATTCTCTACGCTTTGGCCATTTGTAACCTTTTGTGTTCCTGATGCTCTGTTGCATGAGGGAGCTTCACTGATGAGAACTGAGATGTGCTTTAATGTTTTCTTTACCTCTTGTTCTATATTCCATGAGCCTTAGATGTAGAGGTTGCACATAGATATGCCACTTAGGCTTGGGTAGTTCACAGACAATCTCTGTGTATGATCAGTTGTGGAACTCTGCAATAATCTCAGTCAATTGCAAAAGAATCTTCTTTGCTGAGTGGTGAGTGTGATACTTATCTGTAAATATAAGGATCCATATTTTGCACTTAGTAAGAAGTTACATTTGTCTAAGGATGTGACAAAAGTGGGGTTTTTTCTAAGATCTATGACCTCTTCAGCCATGTGTACTTGGCTATTTACAGTACCACAAACGAGTTTCCTTCCATTTAAATCTAATTAGATAGCTGATTATTCCCAAGATAAAAGTGGCACAACTACACCAATGTCATTTGCTGTGCTGGTAATTACTGTAGTTATAAATTAGGTCTTAAAGCTGAGGTTGGACCATCAATTGATGTTCTCCTTTAGCAGCTTGCATAGTACCCTCCAAAGCTATGTGAGCTAGCCTTCAGGGGATGTGGATTCCAGGTTCAAATTCCAGATCCAAATGTCCAAATCCTGTCTCTGAAGTATTTCTTGTCTTCAGCAATAGGGTCTTCCCTTCAGGTTTTGGGATGCAATCAAGGACTGTGGCAATAGCTTGTATAATACTTGGGAGCCTCTTGGCCAACAACTTGAAAGGAAGTTTCTCCTCTCTGGCATTGCTAACTGTTATGTACCCTTCAGCTATGCACATGGACTCATTTATAGATACTGTATGTGTAATTTGTCAGTAGGTTTTTGGACTAACAGGATTTGCTCTAGGCTTTTTTTTATACTAGTTAAGTATTATTCATCTCTTCTCTCTCTCCTTCATCTAACTCTCCCTCTACATCCTCCCCATTTAAAGTATCTCCTTACCCCCAGTTCTCACTTTGTACCTGTGTCCTAGGCTCCCACCTCTCCTGAGCACCTTCTTCCCCTTTATCTCCATAGTTCTTTGTGTAACCTTCCCTCTCCCCATCCCCCATTTATTTAAATAGCTCCACTTTATCCATTTCTCACTTAGTAACATCTACCTCCTACCATTCTTCTCTCTTGGGCTCCTTCTTTCCCTTTACCTCCCTGGTTACTTTCTGTTTTCCAGGTTCTGCAATTACATCAGGTTATATACTCACATATAAGGATTTGGTGCAAATGAGTGAGAACATATGTCCTTTGTTTTTCTGAGTCTGTCACACAAGTACTTTTAAGGTTTCTATTCAGATCATCTTTAAGAGTATTCTAAAGCCACCTAAGGGTGTGAAACCAAACCCAAGATACAGCTAGGCAGGGAAATTATTCTGCCATAGTGGGAATGGATATTTGCTGATGAGTAATGCAAACTATCACATCACTTGTCATATGGTGTAATACTCCTTACCTGTGTGAGTAGGCTGCACCTGCCAAAATAGGTAATAAGCTCCTCCCAGAAGTAACTGGAGCATATAAAGGATAGGACTGTATTTGCTCATCATTATTTACCTCTGGCCTAGCAGCTGTATTAATGACTGAAAGATATGTGACCCCCTAGAGTGGCAGTTTATTTATTTATTTATTTATTTATTTATTTATTTTTTATTATTAATTTTTTATTTATTTCTGTATGTGTATGAATGTACTGTCTGCATGCAAGTCTGTGCACCCGTGTCGTGCAATGCCGCGGAGGTCAGAAGAGGGTCTCAGATTCCCCTGGAACTGGAGTTCTCCTGGAATTGGAGTTTCAGATGGTTCTCAGCCGCCATGTGGGTGCTGGGGATCGAACCCGGGTCCTCTGTAAGAGCGGTCGGCACTCTTAACCGGTAGGCCATCTCTCCAGCCCAGAGTGGCAGTTTAAAAGAGAAATGTCTTTCACAGGCTCATGTATCTGAAAACTTGATCCACAGTAGGAAGTACTTTTTGAGGAGGTTATGGAACTTTTAAAATGGGAGCATTGCTGGAGTAAGTTCATAACTGGGAAGGAGTTTTAAGAGTTTATAACCTTACCTCACTTCCATTTCACTTGGTCTGCTTCCTGTGTGTGGTTGAGCAGATAGGCATGTGACCAGCTGGCTTCTTGCTTCATCCACCTGCTTCCATGCCTCCCTGCTATTATGGGCTCTTCCTCTGGAACAGTAAACAAACTCTTCTGCTTCAGTTACTTTTAGTTATGGTATTTTATCGCAGCATCAGAAAAGTAACTAATATACCAAGTTAACATTTATCTATTATTTCACTGCATATTTTTAATTCACGCGATTCACAGAAAAATTAAGGAGATGTACAAACTTCACGTATTCCCTCTACCTCTGTACAAGCACAGATTCATCTGTTATCGGCCTCCTTACTGGAGTCTTGTTTGCCATGATGGATGAGCTTGCATTGAGAAATCATTATCAGTCAAAGTGCATTGTTCTAGTTCACTTTAACGGGCTCTAGAATTGACCCACCACTAACTTTCAGACTCTGTAATTACTGTATACGTTTGGAAAGTATGTATTCATATTTTAGAATAATATAAAATTAAAGGAGGAAAATGTGAATTCCTAAACATACCAAAAAAAAGAAGACTGAAAGAAAAATGCAGGACAGTTATGGCAGAATGCATGATCTGGGGTGGGGTGGGGGGAAGGGAAAGGGGAATATATATAAATTGAACTGAAAAATGATGTATGAAATACACAAACATCAATAAAGGCATTATAAAAAAGACCAAGGAAAAGATGCAAGACATATATGGCAGAATGCATGAACTGGGGTGGGGTGGGGGCCATGGAAAAGGGAATGTGTCTAAATTGGACTGAGAAATGATGTATAAAACACACAACACCAATAAACATTTTATTTAAAAAAAGAGTTCAAAATTGATGTTGCAAATTCTCTGGTGTGGCCAAATCTGTAGTACTGGTACCCTCCATTATAATATCACATATTATTTAATTGACCTGAAAGTCTTATATTCTCTGTTTATTCATCTCTCTTTCACCATAACCCTTGGAAGCCACTGATATTTTTTTACTGTCTTCATAGTTTTGATTTTTCCAGATTATTGTGCAGCTGGAATTGGATAATATGGAGACTTTTGGTGTGGTTGCTTTACTTTTGTAATATGCATCCAAGTTTCCTCTGCATTTTCTCATGGTTTAATAGTTTATCTATTTTTTCTTTCTTCCTTTTTTTGTCTTTTCATGACAGGGTCTCCCTGTAGCCCCAGTTGTCCTGAAACTCCCTCTGTAGACCAGGCTGGCCTTGAACTCACAAAGATCTGCCTGCCTCTGCCTCTGCCTCTACCTCCCAAGTGCTAGGATTAAAGGCATGCCCCACCACACCCAGCCAATAGTTTATCTATTTTTAGTGCTGAGTAATATTCCAACAGTATTCCAGATAATAATCTTCATCTGGATTTACCAGTTTGTTTATTTACCTACTAAAGGATATCTTGGTTACTTCCAAGTTTAGGCGATTGTGTCTAACTCCATGGTAAGATCCAGGCATAAACCAGGCATGGTAGCCCATGCCTTTAAACCCAGCACTTTGGAGGCAGAGACAGGTGGATTTCTGTTAGATCAAGGCCTCCCTGGTCTACATAGTGAGTTTCAGGCCAGTTGGGGCTACAGGAAGACAATGTCTAAAACAAACAGAAAATCAACAATGACAACATGACACAAGAACAAAAATCCATGAATAGATTTTGAAGGAATGTAAGTTTTCATATTCTTTTGATTAAATAACAAGGAATACAACTTCTAGAGTATATGGTGAGGATATGGTTAGTTTGCTAAGAAACTGCCAAACTGCCATCCATTACACCTACTACTTTATATTCCTAATCAATGAATGAGAGTTCTTGATGCTTCATACCCTTGCTATCCTGTGAGGTGGCCAATGCTGTGAATTCTGGGCATTCTCGTAGATGGTAGGTGATGTTGTACTCCTCTGCTCTGCATCCCTGGGTGGGATGCTTCATTGCTCCTTTGCTTCCCCCTTCATACCTCTACTCTTATTGCACACCTGCAGCTAGTGCAGCAATAGGGTTAGATGTCATGAGAGCAGTTCCAGGGATGAGCTAGATGAGAGCAGTTCCAGGTCACTGTTAGTTTGGAATAGACAGTCAGTGACTAGTTCCCAATTCCTAGCCATTTGAAGCATTATGTAGCACCATAGCTGTGTATCTCTGATTAGTCAAGATGGCCAGGTAATAAATAGTATTTTTATTGGTATTGTACATTATTGGGTCAATTTGGAAATTGAAGCATAAACAGATGAGACGTTGCTCAGAAATTTCCTTATGTGTCATTTGAGTCTATTCAAGGACAAGACCTTGGTTCTCTGTGTTTATCTTTGTAGAAGCAATCGTAGTAATTATAATACATTTGATCATGGCCTCCTGGCAATATACTTCTTGCCATTTATTCATCACCATAATAGATCTCATTTTCTTTCTCATTTTGACGTCTTTATGGCACAAATTGCAAGTATCTCCTGGAGAGAATTTTTGAGTATTGTAATGCAAACTTGTAGTGTCTTTGATGGGCTGTGACACAATAAGGGCTACTTCTTGCAGCTGTATTGCTGATCAACATGTATGAACCCTTGCCAGGATTTTGGTTCACATTGAGAGAGTTAGTGATGCCGCCTGGGGAATTCACAGCTGAAAGCAATTATAGTAATGGCATGGATTTGAAGGGAAGACAGATCTGAGTTTGAATCATAACCTGGCCTCTTTCTTTCTTTGTAACCTTGGAAAAAGTATTTACCCACACAGAACCTCAATACATTTGTCTGAAAAACTGAAATATAATCGTCAGTAATTTTTGAAAAGTCAGCAAATGCTGTTTATGAGGTACTTAGAAGAGTAGCCAGAGAGTGTATGCAACGATGCATATTTTATATAAAAGATATTTGCTGAATGTAGCCATGTGCACTCCCCACCCACTCATTTTCCTGGATTCTTTTTTGTTTGTTTGTTTTCGAGACAGGGTCTCCCTGTAGGCCCAGCTGTCCTGGAACTCACTATGTAGACCAGTCTGGCCTTGAACTCACAGAGATCCGCTTGCCTCTGCCTCCTGAGTGCTGGGATTAGAGGTGTGCACCACCACGCCTGGTTCACCTGACTTCTTATGAGCCTCTTCTTTCCTTGTGCCTCCATTTTTCTCTGACTATACCTTTCATACACTCGTGCTTTAAATTTTCTTTCAACATTCAATGAGTCATTACCTAATTAATAAATACTCATAGGTATGGGGCTGGAGAGATGGCCTAGCAGTTAAGTGCGCCAACTGCTCTTACAGAGGACCCGGGTTTGATTCCCAGCACCCACATGGTGGCCAAGAACCATCTGAAACTCCAATTCCAGGAGAACTCCATTTCCAAGGGAATCCGACACCCTCTTCTGACCTCCATGCGGCATTGCATGACATGGGTGCACAAACCTGCATGCAGACAGTACATTCATAGACATACATAAATAAATAAAATTAAAAAAAAATACTCACGGGTATTTGTGTGAAGTGTCATGTACTTTCCTGAGGCCTATAAATACTTAGCTTTATAGTAGGTTAGGAAATCTATAAATACTTAGCTTTGCAGTAGGTTAGGAAATCTACAACTTTGGGATTCCTGATTCTCTAGAGGGCCAAACTAAATCTTTCTCCAGGACCATGGTTATCAGTTGAAGATTATTCCACTTGCCTTGCCAGACATTTGACAACACCTGAGAACATTTTGTCTTACTGATCCCTGAAGAAGTACTAACTACCCACTTCTAGGGAGGGAAGCCTGGGATTCTTGTCTGTATTCTGCATTGCATAGAGCAACTCCCTCCCCCAACAACAACAACAACAAAGGATTTCCTGGTTCAGAATATAAGTAGAAACACAATTAAGAAATTCAAGACTCTGATTAGAAAAAGAGGTTCTTCATCTTAAAATAGGGAGGGGTTATATAATGATGCTGAAGCATTTTCGGCAATTTAGGTCAAGACTATCACTGTAAAAACGTGGTTCTGTAGGAACAAATGTAGGAAACAGTATTTTGCTTCTTGTCACTAATAGGTAAATGAGTCAGAATTTCTTGGCAGAAATTATTGACAGCTGTCTTGTTTTCAAAGCTGCTCTGTAGCCCTAGATTAAACAGTATACAAACATGAGTTGACAGTCAGAACACTGGTCCTGAGCTCTCCTGTCTTCCACTTTTCTCTTCAGCCATGCCTTATGTGTCGTGGTTGCTGCTAGGGTTATAACCCACTTGTTTCTCTGATACCACTGGGCTATGGTATTTGAACAGTTCTCTTGGTCAGATTTCCAGGTGAGCTGGCAGGCTCTCTCTTCACCTCCCCACTCTAACTCCTCTCCTTTCAACTCTTACTATGGACAATGGGAGAGATCCCACCTCTTACATTGCATTTGCCAATTTACAAAGATAAATCCAGGAATTGAAGTATATCGTTCAGAATTAGATTTAATCTATCAAAAGTTATTTCGGGCTGGAGAGATGGCCTAGCGGTTAAGAGCGCTGACTGCTCTTACAGAGGATCCGGGTTTGATCCCCAGCACCCACATGGTGGCTGAGAACCATCTGAAACTCCAATTCCAGGAGAACTCCAGTTCCAAGGGAATCTGACACCCTTTTCTGACCTCTGCGGCATTGCATGACACGGGTGCACAGACCTGCATGCAGACAATACATTCATACACATACAGAAATAAATCAAATTAAAAAACAAGTTATTTCAAATGACTGGGCTTTGCTCAATTACATGAAATGGGTAGTTGAAAAGTCAAAAGGGGGGGGAAACTAAGTTGAAATTTAATGACATGTATTATAGTCTGGCAAATTGTTTGCCAAATCTATTTCCCTTTTTTCCCCATGGGATTCACAGTTAGATCACATCTTCTTGCTTCTCTTATAGTGAGGTGTAGCCAGGTGGATGTTCAGTGGAACTTAGGAGTAAATGATAATAATTGCCAGTACAGCCTGGGCATGGTGGATAACTTTCCCCACATCTACCAACTGGATCTGGGCAAAGCTGAAGGATGTTCACTGAAGATGAAAGGACTCCTTAAGTAATATAACATCCAAGTTATGATCAGCAAGAACCTGTCCAGAGTCCTGGGTGGAAAAACAAGGGATATGTAAGACAGGAACCAACAGAGAGCATAGGAGAAACAGATACACAAGAGCAGGGATCACGAGTGAAGAATGCACAGGGCAGAGTTTTACTTGCTAGTAAAACTCTCACTCTGGTTGCATCTAGCAGGCAATTTTGCTTATGGACAATAATTAGTTGGGATTTCCAAAGACCAACTTGATCAATTCATGAGACTAGAGAATGCTTTTGTGTACATCATAGCTTTATCTCTGATGAATCTGCCTACAGAGGTAGGTGTCACATGGATAATGTCACTCCAGAAAACACAATGTTATTATCTTATTCCTCCCTACACCTTCCCTTGCACTGGCCAGATAGCTTTCCTTCATTATGTTCCTTGCAGCAAGGAGAGTCTTTCTACAAAAAAAAGGAATATAAAGAACAAACAGATCTTTCCTGAACTTTCCATTACAGACACTCTTGGGTTTTAATTAAGAACAAGCTCTTTATTTCCACCTCAACCTTGGTTTTCTTGAGCAGCACAGGTGTCCACAGAAATAACTTGGAAATGACCTTGGAGTGTGTTTAATGTCAGCACCTAATAACTTTGCTAAATGTCACTGATTCCAAGTGTATGTATTTCTGCTAGTTTTCCCTCCGTGCTCATCTTAAATCCCAGGTAGGAGCCCCTCAGTATGTCTTCAAGGAAGAACAGACCTTCCCCACTGCTTGGATCCACCCTACCTTGTTTTTTCTAGATTCTGGGACAAGCTCCAGGTAGGAGACACTAATATGAAGGACCACTGTCATTGTCATCTGTGATAACTAGTATTCCTTTAGTTACTATCATCCAAACATATGTGTCTATGCCAAAGTAACCTACCATAACTATTGGTGCTGCTTAAATACCTATATATCTAATTGCTTGTGCTTCATTAGTAGGATCGAAAGGTTACTCCTGGACAAACTGTCAGCCCATGAAAGGAAACAGCCAGAATTTGGCCAGAGTCCAAGTCAACAGCTCCAGAGAGAGTGGACTGTTTTACTTCTCATCCACCTGTGCCCCTTTTCTAAGCCTAGGGAACAATCTGCGGAAGAGGGGGCGTGGTAGAATGTAAAGGCTGCGATTGGGGTGAACGGTGAAACTACAGCGATGTAGTCTGGACACTCATTTGATCAACTTGATTGAACAAACAACCTGTCACCCCCCACTGAATGGTGGGACTGTGGGGGTTTGGGCACAACAGTCTGTAGATTGGTTTTGCACAAAGGATGCTTATACTCATGGATTATCACTTATAGCTAAAAAATGAAAAAAAAAACCTGAAAGATGCAGGACAGTTATGGCAGAATACATGATCTGGGATGGGGTGGGGGTGGGGGGAAGGGAAAGGGAAATATGCCTGATCTGAATTGGAAAATGATGTACGAAATGCACAAACCATCAATAAAAATTAAATTAAAAAAAACTGGAGTTTTATATGTCTTCCTGTCTCTTTTGAACTCCTGTGATATTGCCAAAGCACTTGCTCTTTGGCTTTTCACCCCAAGTTTCTTGAAATGTTCAAGGATATAAAGAGAACTCGGTTTTCTCAAAAATATTTCGGTGGCATAAAATTCTTTGTTCTTTTTTCCAACTTCAGACCTTAATACAGACTTTTGTTTTATGCTTTTATTTCCTCCAACCTGCTAATAGATAAAGTTTGGTACTATATTTTAAATCTATTACAATTATAAAAGTATAGTATATTTTATTTGGGGGGGGTGCTTAGCATAAAGCAATAGTATGGATGTAGGTCATAGAAGGACTGGAAAATGAAGAGCTTAATCTATCCATTTTATCTTAGGTTCTTGGATCTGTGCTGGGTTACACTTTACTCTTTATTCATCTTTCTTTTCTGAAACTGTGGTTTGATGTAGTGAAATTCATTGCTTTTTCATGTGTTTTTCTGGTAAATGATCCTTCATGTTTAATAACATTGGATAAAAATAGCAAGCCTCAGCTCAGGGGAAAGCAAGGCTTTCCTCAAACAGCTTCAGCACTCTACTCAGCAGGCATCAAACATTGCCAGTCTCATGGACACAGAGATGAGCAGAATCAGTTCCTGCTTCTCTGTGAGTTATATGAAGAGATGTTTCATCTAACTGGCAATCAGGGAAATGTAAATTAAAACAACAGTGAGCTCAAACAATAAAGGAATCAAAGCATATCATCACAAAACCTGATTGACTCACAGGAAAACAGCAGGAGAAGAACAAAAGGACTTTAAGACAGACAGAAAGTGATTTATAAAGAACAGCAGTATGTCCCTCCCTATAGATATTACTTAGAGCATAAATGGTTAAACTCTGTGTTCGAAGGAAAGAGTGATTGAATACATTTTTTTTTTAAAAAAGCAACACCCAACTGTATGCTGTCTATAAGAACCTCATTCTAGATTTAAGGACAGAGGCTGGAGATGAAGGGGTGGGAGGCTGAAAAAGCAATGACTTTTCCAGGAATGCCTCCTGCCTTACCAAACCCAGTAACCAAAGTTAATCTTATGTTTTGAGATCATTTAATGCTATCTATTTGATCTGCTTTTCTACTGTGCAGTCAGCCTATTTAAATTTACCTAGCCTTTTGGATAGCAATGTAAACAATTTTACTAAGCCTTGGGCTCCTCTTTTGGAGGAGTTGCAACCAACTTTTACAGACTAAAGACATAGCTTTAATCTTAAGCTATGTTCCCTATTTCTCCCTCATAACCCATTCTTGCTCTGACCCAGAATAGTGTGTGTGTGTGTGTGTGTGTGTGTGTGTGTGTACATTATGAAAATGTCATTGTCAAATGCCTAAAGAAAAATAAAAATCCCAAGTAAGCAACCTGAGGGAAATAGGAAAAGTAGAGAAACAAATCAAAGTTAGCAAAATAAAGGAGCTAGAAAGGGTGGAGCAGACGTCTGTGGAATAGAATTAAGCAGAACTGTGGACAACAATGGTTAAATTAAGAGTTGAGTTTTGGAAAGACAAACGAAAACCAACAAACTTTAGTTAAAAAAAGAAGACTCAATTAAAATCAGAAATCGATGCTGAGTATTAAAACAGATAGTACAGATATATAAAAGATGGGTAGAAACAGTGTGGACAACTGCATGTCAACACCTTAAGTAATAGAAGTGGATGCTTTTCTGATGCATGCGACCCACCAAAACACAATGAAAAAAAAAATCTCTGAGCTGACCAATAACAAGTAAGGTGACTGAGTCAGTAAGATAATGTCTTTAAGAAAACCCCAGAACTTGAAAGTCTTCACTAATTCTCTAAAATATTTGAAAGGGATTTAATATCAGTCCCTCCTAAACTCTTCCAAAACTTGAAGAGACAACCCTGTAATATTCACTGTATGAGGGCAACATCACCCTGATACAAAACCCAGTGAAACTATCGGCCAGTTCCTGAAGATCATGGAAGGAAATGTCCTCAAGAAAGTACTAACCAACTAACTCAAGAAGAATATTCAGTGTGGTCAAGTGGGGTTTATCCTGGAAGGCGCAGGTGGCCCATGCATGAGGTCAGGATAAACTACACAAATAAAATGAAAGATAAAACTTCTTTAACTGATTTTATTTTATTTTAAATGATTATTTTATTAGGCACAAATGATTTGTCAAAAATAATAAATTCTCTATGTGCTAATATAATCAATAGTGAAAAACTGAAAACTTTTCTTTATAGATCAGGAACAAAGCAAAGATATTCACTTTCAAATTTCTCCTCCCACCTTTTGAGACATGGTCTCATACTGTAGTCCTGGATATCCTGGAACTTGCTTTGTAAACCAGGGTGGACTTGAATTCACAGAGATCCACCTGTCTCTGCCTCCTGAGTGCTTGGATCAAAGGTGTGCACCACCATGCCTAGCTCTTTTTTTTTTTTAAACAAAGCACAGTATTGGAAGTTCTGGCCACAGCAATAAGGCAAGACAAGAACTATAAAGCATGCTGGGCTAGCATTCACTCATCCCCAGGTTCAGTCTTTAATACCACATAATTGGGCATGATGGTGCATGACTATAATCAAGAGAAGGATCAGAAGTTCAAGATTACCCTAGGCTACATAGTGAGTTTGAGGACAGCCTGGGCTACATGATGACTTGTCTCAAAATACACACACGTACACACACATGCACACACACATGCACACACACACACACATGCACACATAATTCAACCCCCAAAATCTGACTCAGAAATCAAAATAACTGAAAATGATATGATGTTATATGTAGAAAATAAGTACTCTATCAAAAAGCTGTCAGAATCAATAAATTCAGCAAAGTTGCAGGATATAAAAATCAACCTACAACATAGTTGCCTTTCTATACACTAAAAGCAAACCATCCTAAAAATTAAGGAAACAATGTCACTTCTAATACCATCAAAAAGAATGAAAATCTTTGTAATAACTATAATCAAGGAAGTGAATGTCTTACACACTGAAAATCGCAACTATCATTGAAATAAAATAAACTAGACACAAATGCCTAGAAATACATTGTGTTCATAGGCTGGAAGAATGGATATTGCTAAAATGTCTATACTGCTCAATGTGATTCACAAATTTAATACTCTCACCATCAATATTCCAATGACATATTTTTACATAAATAGGAAAAACAATCCTCAGATTCCTGTGGAATTTATAATGGATTCCAACTGCTACCTATTCTGGTGCTCATTTTGGACAGCAAGAACAGTGATTCCAGATGCCATCTTATATACAAGTAGCACCTCAGCTGTGCACAAAAGTCCTGTTCTATAAGCCCCACCCTTCACTGATTGAATGGTATTTGCAGCAGGTGGGGTGAGGTCTCCAGGCATTAGTATTTAAAGAGACAAACATGTCCAAGAGATTCTAATACATTGCCAAGACTGAGAATCATTACCTGAGAAATGATTTTTTGGTAAGAAGCACAGGGACACATTCCACACTTATTAAAGACACTTTTTTGGCAAACAATTTAGGTCATCAAAATGTATGTCATTGGTTTATATGTTAGCAAACTTTTGACATATATTCACATGTTTGGTGACATATATGCACAGTAGAGTGGCTGCTCTTGCAGGGGACCTGGGTTTGATTCATAGTACCCACATGGTGCCTAGCAACCATCTGTGATTCCAGTTCTAAGGGATTATGATGCCCTCTTCCGACCTCCTCAGGCATTGCACAACATGGGTACACTATGCACATGTAAGTAATACATTCATACACATAAAATGAAAATAATAAATAAAATATAAAAAAGAAAGAAAATACCTTGACCAAAGAAAGCAAGACACAATTTTACATGTAGCTCATCAAAATTATTTTAATTATATTTACAGACAATGCTATATTTTGCTATATAGTAACACATATGTATATAAAATATGTAAAAGGTAGATTTATACCTTATTCAGATTATTTGAGTAGAAATGGGATGAACACCAAGAAAAAGCCAAGCCTAGGAGCCTTGTAGTAAAACAATGATACTTTTCCATTAGTATAGTGGGTAAAAATCTCATTTCTACATGTCACGTGATCACAGGAATCATCAACATTTATTGGTGAATCTTGAAAAGATAATTTTGATGAATTTCTTAGGTCGGAAATCAGAGTGACTGAGGAAATAATGGAAAGGAAGATTGCTTTCTTCCATGGATAGCATGGAAAGAATGGTAGCTGAAAAAGAAACCAGAGGGGCAGGATATCATGAGGAGCCTGTGGAGAATGATTTTCTGTGGTGTTATTGAACCAACTGATAGAAGGAAGGCGATCTGCAGAGAAGATGTGATTGAGATCAGTGGACTTGTTCTTAAAAAGAGATTCATGTAGACAAAGGGGGAAAGACAGAAATCCAGACCATTGTTCCCAAGTGCTATTCCACAGATTAGATCTATGTGTGCTTCATGAGATCACATGGGTAATGCACTATATGTAAGTGTGTGGGTCCTTCCTGCCTTTTACTTTACCACAAATAAGTGGATCACTAAGAAACATGCTAAACTCTGGGTTCTGCATTCTGACCCTTGGAGATTCTTATGCAGCTGAATGAGTCTTAAGCATCTACACTTTAACAAGGTCTCCAGGTGATGTTTATGCTCCCCAGACAGGGAAGGAGAAAGAATGTTTCCTTTGATATAGGCAAAAATCTTTGAGGACGGATAGGTAGGTAGGTATGTAGATAGATAGATAGATGATAGATAGATAGATAGATAGATAGATAGATAGATAGATGATGGATTACATAGGATAGGTTGATGATCATAGATAGATAGAAGGATGGATAGATGGATAGATTAGATTAGATAGTTGATAGACAGATTTATTGATGAAATGTGTGTCTCATCTAGAAACCTGGCTTCAAAGCTTGGAAACATTTCTTTGAGGCTAACTGATTGCTCTACCTTCTCTTGTTAGCTCTCCAAACAAAAGTTGCGATATTAAGCTAGCAGAGTACTGTAGCTACAATTTTGAGCCTTAACATCTCATAATTATATAGATGCTAGGTTTGTGAGGGTCTGTCATATGCAGCAGGTGCAGACACTCTGGATGAAGCAGTAACACAGAACTGAACAGAACCTGAGAGCAACAGGAGCTTTCCAAGAGCTATGGTAAAGAGTGGAAATTACCAAAGGACCTCTACTTTTCCACTGGCTGACCCTATATAAGATGGAAGTGAAGGATAAATATGTCAGCTAGAAAAGCCCCAGCTAAGGTAAGACACCCCAGGAGAAAACAAAACAAACAAAAAACAGAACCACAGAAAAATACCCACCTTTCCTCCTTCAAAGATCCATAAACACTGATTCTTAGACCAATAGAGCTTCAGTGCAGCAGCTTCTATCCTTCGGAGAAACTGTGGCCCTTCATTGTTCTCAGTAAAGAACAATCTCCTCCTGAGGTTGTTCTCATTGTTCATTTTCATGTCGCCCTGGTCAATCCGATCTATGTTTTCTAAGAGGAAGTCAGGAGGAAAACTGCCAATGTGTGATGGACCTACCACTTTGTGTTCCCTGTGCTGATGTCCGCCTGCTCACTGTTTTCTTCCACACTCTCCCCACACTGGCCCACCTGCCTGGCAAACTGGGCTCATTTTTTAGGAATCATCTTCAAGACCATCTTCTGTGATACTTCCTCTAACTCCCAGAGATCCATGCTTTCTCTCTCAGTGTGTCTAGAGTGCTGTGTTTATGCCTACCACTGACCTGGACAGAGCATTGCATCTGCCCCCAGCCTAGCAGCTTAAATGCACATTGTGGATTCTCAAATGAACAGATACTAATTAACTAGCAACGTAATAAACTGAGTGATAGTTAGAAACAAACTATTCTGTGAATGCCAGCCAAACCCTTGGTTGGCCATATGAGTAACAGGTAGAAAAAATATTCAGAAGTAGACATGGTTGGGTGGCTCCATGGATCCTCTAGAAGGGTGTGCAGCCATTTGTCACCAGTGAACCAAGAGAACCTGGAGAAGAGAAATCAACAGATACAATTCTATCTTGGGTAATTTAAAAGTGATCAAACTGTTCTGAGAGTGTAGTGGGATTAGCTTTCTCATCGCTGTGTGAAATAACCAAGGAAACTGATTTTCAAGATAACTAGACCTCCTATTTTATGATAAAGACAAAAATCCTGTGATGTCAAGGGTTTTCTTTCCAGATAGAAAGCAGATTTCTGTTTAGCTAGAATCATGTTTCAGGAGTTGCCTAGCCCAGTTCTCATGGAATATTTAGCACATCTCTGTATATTTCTAGACCATTCTAATTACATGTGCTATTTGTCTATTCTCCATCAGCAGTATCATACATTGTAATGCATGTAGGAGTAATATCCCTAGAACATTCTGCTCATCGCTTTTTACACTAGAGCTGTGAAGTCAGAGAATGGAAGAGAAGACTGAACACAAAATTCTCATTTTCCAGAAAACACTAAGCCTTAGGAACCAGCTTGACTTAAACTTCATACTCATTTGACCAATGAAACATCAAGTCATTCATCTGTTCAGTGACAATGTAGAAAACATAAAGATGTTGAGCAGATAGATGACTAACGCACAATCCCAGACATCAAAGATTTTGCAATCTTCCTGGGAACAGACCCATAAACAGCAGCATACTTTGGTTTCAATCTTTGGAGCAGTTTGACAATATTTGTTTTTTAATAAATGGCCTTGGTTCTTAAACTTCACTCTGAAGAATTAATCCAGTGGAAATAAACTGAGACAAAAGCAAAGATTTGCTTGATTGTAGAATAAAGTAGGATTTATTTCACTTTGAACCCTTTACAGTTAAATGTATGTAGAAGGAAAGTATTAACTTACAGATATAACCATGAAATACTATTGAAAGTTAAAACAGTAGATCCCATTGCACATTACAAATCATGAGACATTTTTAATTATATCTTTTTTTATTCATAGAAAAAAAAACCTTAAAAAACGCAGTAGTCATCTTAAAATGGTGTATTGCAGACATTGCTCTTTTTTTCCTTCTTGGCTGTGTTTTATAAATGTTTTTGCAGTGAATACACATTTGCCTTAAAATAAAAAGGAAAAAGCCATTTCTAAAATAACAAAAGTTATCTGGATATCAAACAGCACTTGGGTTCCTGAATAGCTGGATGTATAGTCATATGCGACCAGAGGACTAGGAAGTCTGACCTGGACTGATCCATTCATCCTTGACATCCTGGGCTTTATAAATCTATCTATCTATCTATCTATCTATCTATCTATCTATCTATCTATCTATCTATCATCTATCTATCTATCTATCTATCTTCTATATATCATCTATCTATCTTCTTTTTCTCTATCTTTCTATCCATCTATCGATCTATCATCTATATGTATACATGTATGCATATATATTCATATATATAATTATGGAGGAAAACCCAAGACAAATGTTTTATTTTTCTAAATCTTAGTGAAAGGGAAATAAGAGACAAACAAACATATTAGAGAGCTTGTGATGGTACAGCCCTAATTATGAGACACTGGTGCTCATTCTGAGGTCTGCATCCCAGCCAGCCTCTCAAATCACCACATATCATTGTGCTGAGTATTGGCAGTGTATTTTGATGAAGTTGATTCTTTAAAAATAGGTAATGCAGGCATCTGTGCTAGTTATTTATTAGGCAGAACAGTAAGTTACCCAGAACATCTAAGATAAACAGGTATTTACTGGTTATTCGATGCTGCTAATCTCAGTCCTCCATAAAGTGCTTTCAACCTATTAGGAAGACATCAGCATGACATCAAAAGGACAAACCAAGACAAATTCAATGGGAATGCAGCTCCAAGGGCAGAATGAAAACAATATTTACCTCACAAAGACCTGCAGGCTCTCAGATAGATTAAATTAGAACAGAGTGAACACATGGTCTCCTCTATTTATTTAGTTGGCAGAAGGTGCCTTATTTTATATAGATCACATAGCCATCATTGAAGATGTATTCTATTTTTAAAGTGTCACACCCTATTGGAGAGAGACTCTGGCTTCTTGAAGGGCATAGTGCAGTCTAAGGAGACATAGGAAAGGAGGAAGAAGTGAACATACTCTGGCTCCTCATATCTTCATTGATCCCAGCTCCCAGAACTTTCAGGTAGTTACTATGGTTCCTGTTTTACAGATGGACCAATAAGGTTAATTTTTCAGAGTTAAAAAAAAATCCACCCATACTTGCACAGTTGGCAAGTGGCAGAGATGGTTTTAAAGCCAGGCTTGTCAGATCTCAAGCCTGAGCCTTTTCTGCAGCACCCTGTTATTTCTGAAGTTGGTACAAGGTGCATGCCATATTGTGTGAAATCAAAAGGGACATAGAAACACCAGATGGCAGGGCATGTAGACTTGGTACTTGGGTGCTGAAAACATTCTAGGTTGTGACAGGCTTTCATGTAGTGAGACCAGCAGTTCATAGGAGATGTTGTAGTCAAGTGTGATGAACCTGACACGATTCACACGTGTAGGGAGCTGCTCAGTGGGACTGGTCTCAGCAGTGTTAAGAAGCATGAGATCATTACCCTTGGTACTGATGGCCTGCCATGTACAGTTGCAGAAGAACGTGGAGCCCTCTCCTGGGATACATTGTCCAGGAGACTGCTCCTATGTCAGACATGCTCCATTCTTCACTGTGCTATTTGTTCATTTTTCAGTTCCACAGCCCTGATTCCCCTCCCGGACTACTAGAGAATCATTTAATTGGGGCCAGTACCTTGGTGGGAAGAGCTTCTCTCTTCCTTTGGTTTTACAGAACGAGGACTCAGCTCAGGGCACCTGATTCCTCGCTGACATCCAACAGGTAGTACTTCTTTCTTGAGTGGATCTCATTGATGTTCATTTGGGTTTTAGTATCCCAAAAACCATTTTGCAGGCATCCAGATAATTCTGGACTTTAAGGATTCTGTCCTGAAAAAACAGAGGGTTACAGTTCTCCAGGCTTAAAGTTTTCATCAAAGCTTAGATCTTCTATGTCTTACTCCCTTAAGATCTATAAGGTCACTAGTTAGGCTTAAAATAATGGAATTATAACTTTGACATTGGAATTAATATAATTCAATCTCAAATATTACCCAATTCAATTAGTTGCTTGTTCCAAAATAATTATTAGAAAGTTTGTTCTCATGTTGAATCAAAATCAGCCTCTTATATAACTCTCACTGGTCCAGTTCTGCCTGAGAGGTTACATAGTCTACTAAACTCAGTATTTAACAGTACTCAGAAGAGAAGATGGCCTGTAATGAGATTGATAAGAGAAGTTTCTTGGGGAAGGTGTGGTATGAGAGTAAGTTGTAGGCCATGACTTCACTTTGGTTTTCCATTCCCTCTGTTAGGGAGTATTTGGTAGGTTTGGCTACTCACATGAAGTGAGTCAGCAATAGGCTGGTCTGTTGTTTCAGGTTGCAGGTCCTCTGTGGGCATCCTTCATTGCCAAATCTTTGGAGCCGACTGGCTGTGTGTGAGGACATTCTCAGGCTCAGCATAATCCCATTCAGCATCTCAAATAGACCCAAAGCCCTGTCTGGAAAAAAGACATGGAAGCAAGTTCTTTTGTAGGATTTAGTTTGACAATTGGCTTGCAAACAAACAGATGTAACTTATATAAGCCTTGATAGAACATTGAACACATTTTATCGGGTCAGGAGCAAGTGAAAGGAACTTTGTACATTAGGCAAAGCTCACTGTAGCTCCTGGACATTAAACATAGCTACCATAACTTTTCAAGATCAAGTGAAGCATTTAGATCCTAGTTATTGAATGTCCCAGGCCACCTCACCTCTGCCGTTCCTTCCTAACCTGTCAGTCTCTTGGCTGTCAAGATGTAATGACCCAGCCAATTGAGAGCGTAGCCACTTTTAGGGCCAGAACCTGGTCAAGGGAAGATCCGTCCACAACTCTACCAGCCTTCTACCAAACAGCTTTCAGAAAGACATCTTGGATTAATGGAAAGAACAGGCCTTGTGGGTAAGAAAGCTTTGGGTCTGAATCTTAAGGATTCTGTCCTGAAAAAAACAGAGGGTTACAGTTCTCCAGGCTTAAAGTTTTCATCAAAGCTTAGATCTTCTATGTCCTACTCCCTTAAGTTCTATAAGGTCACTAGTTAGGCTTAAAATAATGGAATTATAACTTTGATATTGGAATTAATATAATTTATGTTAATTTAATCATTTTCATGCCCCTGGACAGATATTCAGCCTCTTCTTCTTTAGCAATAAATGGAGATGATATTCTACCCCACAGAAGAGTATCAAGGACTGAATGGAATCTGCCAATTGTAGTGGTTGAATGAATAGTTATTGCTTTTTGTCTACTGAAGTCCTCCTTTATTTTACTCTTTCTTTAATGCTGAGGTTTGGCATAAGGACATATAAGCTTGATTGTTCAGATAAACTTCTGTATCTACCTGCTGCCTGTTGTTTCTGATGCCTCCTTGATGATGGTGATCCTCTGCTCCTCGAACTTTCACTGTGGACACAGAGGAGGCAAAAACAATATCTGTGCAACTGTTTGTACATATGGCATTTGTAAATCAACTAAAAGCTACCGAAGGATGTGTTTGGCTTTATTTATCAGTAGGATGAGAGGAATCAAGCACACCTACCTTCCAGCATTGTGAATAAAATTGCATTGTAGTAGAGATATACTTAAGTCATTCTGTCCTTTAGATCCTGTATTGATCATTGCAATGGTTAATTTTAATTATCAACTTGGAGCAATCTAGAATTACCTGAAAAGAGTACTAATGAGAGACTGTTTAGGTCAGACTGCCTGTGTGCATTGTCTTGATGTTAATTGAATTGGGGAGATCCAGCCTACTGTGGGTGGCACCATCCACTAGGCAGAGGATCTGGATTATCTAAATGTAGAGTGAACTGAGCACTGACAAGCACACAGGCATTTATTCTCTTTGTACATGGATGCGATGTGGCTAGCTGCTTTGATTTTTTTTGCTTAGAATTCTCTACAGTGGCAAATGTAACCTGGAATTGTAAGCCCAGTAAACTCTTTTCCCCCAAGTTGCTTTTTGTCAGGGTATTTTACAACAGTGGTGGAAATGAAGCTAGGACAGTCACCTCTTCTGTCTCTGTGATGAAATTCCGAGAAAAACATGGTAAAGGATGCCAGGCTACATGGGTTACAGTTGCAAAAGCTTCAGCCCATGGTCATCTAAGAGGGCATAATGGAGTTTAGCTGCTCACATCATGGTACCCAGAGGGAGAGAGAGAAAGGGAGAGAGAGAGAGAGAGAGAGAGAGAGAGAGAGAGAGAGAGAGAACTAAAATTGAGAGACTGTGGACAAGGTAAACCCTGGGGAAGGAATTACGTGAATAAAACATCAGAAAACGAGCTGCTCCCCTGTTACAGAGTCTTCATGGACATGGTTCAGGAATCCCCAACTATTAGGTGGAGAACTGGACACCACAGAGCTGCAGAGTCTTATATTGAACTGAACTTTGAGAAACTAGGGCTGCCCTTATTTGCAAAGCTCTGCTTTGCATGGCAAGAATTACACAACCACCTAGAGATCACCACCCACCATAGTTCACACTAACTTCTCAGAACTGTATACCACTGATTTGAACTGTTCTTTGTATGGTGTGACTTACATGTCAGGAATTTGCATACAAAGAGGCTCACTCAGATGGAACCACGCCCCTTCCCCTGAAGCCTGTTGTGCTACCTGGCCTATTCTAGTTCCCTTTCAGCCAGCTGCCCTCTTATCGTATATTCAGTAAACTATTCTTTCTATTCTGGTCTATCCCTTTCCACTCCCATGGTGGCTAGGCTCTCTGTTCACTACATACCCTTCAGTGAGATACCGGCGGCAGTGATCTCCTTCCTCCAACTGGGGCCCATCAACTGATAGCCCCACTCAGCTAGGAACTCATCAGTGGACTAATTCATTGATGAGACTGGTTACATCATGACCCAGTCACCTTTTAATAAGGGTATCAGCTGGTACAGGGTCCAGAACACATGAATCTTTTGGAGGGGTATCTCATATTGAAGCCATAACAGATTCACAACTCTTCTCTGCTTCTCTCTCCCCAACCCTTTTCCTTCCCTCTCCAACCTCTTTCTCTTCCTTTTCTCTGTGTTTGATGAAGCTAAAGTTAGTACCTGGCTTGTCACTGTGGAAGTTAGGACTCTTAAAGACTTCTTGGTTGAGTTTTTGTTTAAATGAATTAATTTTAGATGGTGGTGTAGAATTTAATGGTAACTTGCTATTGTTAATAAACAATGACAGATGTGCAGATAATTTGAATTGTGTTAATGTTATGAGAAAGAAATGAGCCCTGTTGACATAATACCTGATTTAAATAATGAATAAACAGCATATTAAGTTTCAGTGCCTTTGTTGAAAAGTGCAAATGTAAGAGCAAGATGTGTGCTTGTGAAGTATGATACCCAGCCACCCCTAGAGTTTTCTGTTTCTTCTTATTAAAAGGAAAGTAAAGTCATTCTTTTTGGATTTTGGATTAGCTGGTCAAATTCCTAAGGATAAAAGTTTTACCCTATGTAAAGATCTTTATAAGCCAATGCAATCGTGATGAAAGATATCCTGTGATACCAAAATAGCAATGTACACTGTTAATTAGAATACATGTCTTTTTAAATTTGGGGTTTATTTTTGTTATGAATAATGATCATTAACTCACAAGAAAATATACCCACATTTCTAACAATTGGCATCAACTAACATTAGAGACAAAAGCCTCCTGTGTTTCTTCTTCTCAATCCTCCACCATCAACTCTGAGCCTGGCATGGGCTCTTTCCACAGGGCATTCTCTGGATGGTCCACTCCATCTACTTACTTACTCTGATAAGAAATTCTTAGAGTTTAGAGCAAGGAAGAGGAGCCAGGATTAAAATCGTACCATACAGCAAGGAATTCAAGAATTTCCATTTGCAGAATTGTAATCTATGAGCTGGGAAAGTTCCACATATATTTTTTTAATCTTTAAGTTATGCTATGAAATAGAAACTTGTTATTCCCAAATTATAGAGGTAGAAACCAAGGCTCACAGAGATTATAGGATTCATCCAAGTTTTCAGAATTAGCAGTGACTGAGCTAGAGTGTCTATACATAAATGTCTGGCTTCAGGTTTACCACAATGGTCAAATTAGCAATGTAGGGGCTAAATGGTCTGACTTAGTGCAAGGCCATGTTTTTTTTCTTTTTCTTTGCTGGATCAGTACTGGGATATATTTTTTGCAGTCAGCTATTTTGGATACATATCATATATTACTTCTGTCGCCCTGGTACCCAGTAACATTTAAAGTTTAAAGGATCTGGAAAGCTTGATGTGTTCACCACTGAAGCTACTATTAAGGAGTTGGGCTCTGTCTGATTCTTATGTAGAAAATCTAGTGGACAAAGGACTGACAGATTGCTTTGGTGGCAACATCAAGGAAGGGTTGGTGCCATTACATTGTTCTGCATTTCCCAAACTCATTCAGAGCAAAGGGTCTGAGTGTCTCCCATGTAACAAATGTGGGCCACATGGAAAAGCTTACAGCAAGTGCCATTGCTTCACCCTCAGACCCTTTTGATTTCATTGTTCTACTAACATGATTGCAAGTAATTCTGTTTGTAAGGACCTTTTGAGAACTGGAGGAGACTTGTCTGCTTGTTAGGGAGGAAGCAACCACAAGTGCTAAGGAATGACCTTTTCCTTGAAGGAATCATAAACATACATTGATGAGAGATGTGAGGCTGAGGGACCCTGTCTTTCTAGCACATCTCTGTTGATTCTAAACTGGGATAATCCCAAGGTGTACATTTAGTACCCTTTCTCCAAATCCACTGGCAGTTGGCTTAGTAATGTTGCTTTTATTGCCCTCCCCTTCTCATTCTTTTCCTGACATTCTAAATAAATCACATTCATTCAAATTCTTGCCTCCTGGTCTGATTCTGGAGAAACCAAGCTAAGACAGGGCACTAGAAGAGATCCAAAGAAGAATGAATACCTTGTAATGGGATTCTGGGAGTTGTCAACAGATGACAAAAGGCCCCACAACAATGATGATAGGAGAGGACTGATGCTGCCTGGCACACTGAACATCTCAAGTATGAATACTCGCATCTGTGCGATAAATTGGAATGAAGCCAAGGGTTTCACTGTATTGCTAGTGATTCTTAAGAATGATATGATTGTACACTCATTTGATCAACTTGATTGAACATACAGGCCCCTCCTGCTGGATGGTGGGACCAAGGGGCTGTGTGGGTATGGGCACAACTGCTTGCAAATTGGTTTTACATGAAGGATGCTTGTACTCATAAATTAACACCTATTGCTAAAAAATGGGAAAAAAACTGAGAGAAAGATGCAGGACAGTCATGGTAGAATGCATGATCTGGGATGGGGTGGGGTGGGATGGGGGGAAGAGAAAGGGAAATATGCCTGAACTGAATTGGATAATGATGTATGAAATACACAAAGCATCAATAAAAAAAAGAATGATAGGATTGTAGAATTGATTGTTGACAAATGTCATAGTTATGCTGAAGCTTGATTTCAACTCACCACCAACTAAGAGCTCAATGTGACTTGTGACTGACTCTCAGAAGACCTCTACTATGGGATTCAAAGAGAATAGCAGTCCCTGTAGCCTGAGGGTAAAACTAGCTGAACTGCCTCTGGAAACAGTTCAGTTTCCATTGTTGTAGAGTGGAAGGAGAGTACTGCGAGAGAGAACCTAAAATTAGCACATGAAAGAAACCAGTTGGCTGGAGAATTAGAATTCCTCTCCCAGGAGGTGGACTAGTAATGGAGGGAGAACCATAAAAAAGTGTGCCCTATTCAAACACTCTATAAAGATCCCTATCCATTGGGGTGGGGGATGGAGCTCTCAACCTTTCTCCCCCCACCCCACCCTGGCACAGTTCTTCTCCTTGGAAACATACTCCTTCATTTCCTTTCACACATATGTGTGGGCCTGTAGAATGTGCACGCAGGCCTATGTGTGTGTGTGTGTGTGTGTGTGTGTATGTGTGTGTGTGTCTGTGTCTGTGTCTGTGTGTTCATTTGGGTACATATGAGCCAGGTCAAACTCTACTGTTATTTCTGAGGAGCTGTCTACCTGACCAACTTTTTATTAATGTGTATTTTTATTGAGTTTTTTGTGCACTTCATATAATAGATCTTAATCAAATTTGGACTCCCTCCTCCATCTTCATTCTCACAGCCCTCCCCCACTGGGTTTCATGCACTCTGTCACATATGTTAAGGCCTGTCCTGTCAAGGCTTTGTACCCAGATATCCATTGGTGCAAGTTCATCCTCTGGCATCTACTCAGCCTATTTACAGTCAGTCCCTTAAACGCATGGCTGGAGAAGTCATAGATCCTAGAGACAACCCCATCTCTGTCATATCTCTAGATAAATGAAATTGCTTACTATATGTTAATTATGGATCATATACATATATGTATATATATATATATATGTATGTATATATTTTATAAAAGGAAGAGTTTATTTGAGCTTACGATTGATGGTTCCAGGTGATCAGAGTCCATTGTGGTGGGAAACATGGTTGCTGGGGCTGGAGCAGCAAGCTGAGGGTCATATCTTGCAATGAGCACAGGAAGCAGGGAGGATGGATCTTTATATTTACAAAGTACTATAAACCACTCATTGAAGAAGCTTCTTCTCACAACAGATGAAGACTCTTAGCATTCCACAAATGGTCACACATAGAGACTATATGTCTGAGAGATGTCCAACCCTTGGTAAACAACTTGTTTTTTGAGATAGGACTACCATTGGTCTAGAGCTTGTCAGCCAGGAAACTCCAGGGATCTGTCCATCTCTACCTCTGAGTGCTGGGATTACAAACCTGCACCATGTCTGACATTGTTGCATGGGTGCTGGGGATCACACTCAAGTGCTCATAATTACCTGTGAAGCACTTTACCAACTGAGACATCTCCCCAGGCCTTCTTAACCAGCAGCCTTTGCATCTACCACTGTCCATGTGTCCTTGTCCATTTTCTTATTCCCAGATGAAAAAAGCCTGGAAATCCCAGTGGATGCTCACTAAACTATATGTTTGTCTATAACTATAGCATGGCAGAGTCCTACAGAAAATATGAAACACCATCCCAAAGGCAAACATTTCATAAGATGTTATTTGTCTTTTTAAGATTTATCATAGATTCTAGGACAATAACTAATGTCAAAACTCAGCTTGAAGTCTGTGGAAAATACATCTCCTATTGCAGAAAATCAGAGACCATAAACAAAAGAGTTAGAGACCTGACTAATATAACCCTGTGCACTCATGGAGACACACCCAAAAGAAGATGTTTAAGGGTGCTGGCCTAGTACTGAGGAGATAAGGCAGGACGGAGAGTTTTTGATACTGCCATCTTCCTCCATGGCTTCCACTTAAGGTATTAGGAAGGACTACTGGGATTGAGTCTGGTCTGCTGCTGGGAGTCTTAAAGTTTGAAAAGTGAGGAGCGAGGCTATGTAGGAGATGAGAGTGGTGTCTGGATATCCCACTGCTTCCTTTTGTCTTACATGCCTGTTGAGTGTTCTTTCTGAGAAGTATAACCGATGCTAAGAAAAGGCTGAATCAGTCCGAATTAAAAAGTATACAAAGGTAGGCATTTATTCCAGGAAATGCTCTCTCTCTCTCTCTCTCTCTCTCTCTCTCTCTCTCTCTCTCTCTCTCTTTCTCGGGCGAATCCACAGCCGCCGGGCATCCTGGGGGCCATGGAAACACACTTCTAAGAGGCAAGGAGAACCTTTTATAGTGGGGAGGGGAGATGGTAACCTATTGGAATCTGGCCAATTAAACCAGGCCATGGGCTGAGATCCAGAGGTCTAATGGGAATCTGGCCTGACCGGAAAAGAAAGGAGGCTCTTTCTGGTCTATGCCATCTTGGCTTTTTGCCTGGAGCCTGACCTAACATCCCAGACTCTTAGGGTATAGGGGGCGTCGATTCTGCTCTGGCTTCTTCCTGCTGAGCTAAGACATTGAAGGGAGGAAGAGTCGGGAGTAGGCAATTCAGACCTGTCCTTGAGGGTCTCTGGAAAACCTGAGAGTCATGGGTCCCAGCTGTTTTATGGACCATCCATCCTGGGTTGGGTCTCTCTTGAGTGTGGACAAATGATACCAGTGCGGCTGGCCTAGAAGTTTGGCTGCTGATGGTGTAGTAAGGATGATGATGTGGGGTCCGGTCCACCTGGGATCAAGAGACTTAGGAGATAAAGTTTTAAGGAAAACACTGTCCCCTGGTGTGAGAGGGCAGCTCAGTGGTTGTGGACTCCACTGAGGTAGGAGCAGGGAGGGTAAGAGAGGAAGACAGTGGGGTCAAGCTGCTTGGAGAGAAACACTACTGCCCAGTATGAGGGCTCCACGGGTTGGGCTAAGGCCCCTGTGGCCACTCCCAGCTTTCTGTCTGTAAAGAGGTAGAAAGGGTGGGAAGAGTCCAGGACAGCCAAAGTAGGGGCAGCCAGGAGGGATCCTAAGGAGAGAGAAGTGGATAATAGTGGGGTGGGAGAGAGACCCCATGGGGGTTTCCTTAGCTGCCTGGTGAAAGGGTTCAGCTGTAACAGCAAAATTAGGGATCCAGTGAGGATGTGGCCTGCTGTCTCTGGAGGCTGTAGGTCTCAAACGGCATTGACTCACTCTGACCTGAGAGTACTGAAAGGGTACATTAGGACAAGAGTTGAAGGAGGAGAGATCCCTGGCCAAGGCTTGACCAAAGAAGTGTGGGCTATCCCAGAGTCCCTGAGGAAGGACTGCCCATGTAAGCTGTTCTGCAGACCTGTTGTCTGGGTCCTCCCACGTAAAAACAAAAGGAAGTATGAAGGCACAGTAAAGAAGGCCAGGACAGTGAAATGGGAGACTGAGGTTTAAGGGTTAAGGTGGCCTGAACTAGATGATAGGTGCCAGAGGGCTTACAAACTGGAAGAATGGGGTTGTTGCAGGGTTAGTTAGTGGAGATAGGAGGAAGGTAATGGTAGGCTTGAGCCCATGGCAGTAGGTTTCAGAAATAGAAACTGGCCTGGAAGGAAAAGAGGTGGGGTCCTTGAGGCTGAGGTGTATCAGGACTGGTGGGTAGTGGGAGGTGATTACTGGAGTGGAAATGTCCCAGACCTGAGGGTCAACAGGATCAGGAAGGGCAGGAGCTGGACAGTCCAGGGTTGGAGAAGAACTAAGGACAGGGGGTGACGATTCTGCTCTGGCCTCTTCCTGCTGAGCTGGGACATTGAAGGGGGAAGAGTTGATAGTAGGCAAGGCTGTGGGCACAGGGATGTAGGGATGTAAAGACCACTCTGGATACCTCCTGGATGTGTTCCTGCAAGAAGCAGAGGAGACCAGATGCTAAGATCAGAAGGAGTCTCCTGGTTGAGGTTGGAGAGGGTCATGTCTGTCCCTCCTGGGGGTACTGGACAGACAGACATGATTAAGAAGGAGTGGGTGAACAATGACCAGTGAGGACACAGGGGAGAGGTAGAGTCCTTTGGGGAAAAAAGGGGGTCCTGTCCACTCCTGTGACAGAAATTGATGAGGGAACTGTAGGGCCAGAGTGTGAGGTCAGTATAGAAAGGCAGCCCAGCTGTCCAACAGGAAGGAGATGGACTTACCTGCCACCTGGAGCATCAGCCTAGGCTTGTCCAGGGTCAATAGGGTCTCTGAGTCTGGCCAGTGTCAGTCCTCTGCCAGGCAAAGAAATTCAGAGGCCAGAAGAGATTGGGGTGCTTGGGGTAATGGGGCTGGACCTCCATGGTGAGGCACAGAAGACGAGCCTGTGGCCAGGCACTCAGACTTCCAATGGTCAGGTTGCCAGCAGAGAGGGCACAGAGTGGTGGGTGGCCTGGGGTTTGTACAGTTTTTAGCCTAGTGACTCCCTTTGGCCACCCTTGAAACAGGCTCCTGGCAGAATAGACTTAGACTGGGCCCCTGTGGGATGGGGCTTGATGGAGCCCCGGGTGTCCCTCTGTGGGAATGACGTTGGCCTCAGAGCAGCTGCCAGGGCTTGGGCATTGCACAACATGGGTGCACAAACCTACACGCAGACAGTATACTCATACACATAAAAATTAATTAAATTAAAAAAAATCTCCAGCTGTGGAATAAGGATCTAATAATTAATTTTGGTGATGGCAGCTTATAAAAGTTGTACTGAGTAGAGGCACATAACATAGAAATGATTTCTGTGGGGTCGCTGCCGAGATTTGTGGTGGGGCCCACTTAATCCTAGGATGACCCATGTGGAAAGCCCATGCAGTAAAGCACTCCATGTGGATGCATGTTGATGCAAATGCAGAGAGATTTTATTCCAAGATGTCTGCTTAAATATCCATCATGACTCAATTCTCAGGGCCGAATCCTAAATCTTTTTGTCACTACACCCCACCCCATGGGTGTGGCCAAGGAGGTACCATTGGCTTAGAATGCTACCCATCTTAACTAAGTTTTCCCACAGGTTTCATTCAGACATTGTGGAGGTCATTTACAGCATGCAGTCCCAACAAGTTTCTTTGCATTCTCAAGACTGAAATGGCCAAACTGGTCAATGCAGTTTCTTTATCATCCTAGTACCAAACATTGTATAAAACAGAATTACATAGAGTTTCATCAAGGAAAAAGCTAAGGGATGGGGGGACTGAGGCTATACAGATAATTCAGAAATTGTGGTTCATACAGTTACTTAATTTGGAATTTGGTCTTAACGGATAAGGAACCCAGGTTCATTTTAGCCTTTGATTATAATAGGTTGTGTGCACAACATAACCTAGAAGTGGCCACGTTTTTGACATACACATGACAGACTCATACATGGAATAGTAAACATGCATGAAACAGTAAACACACATGAAACAATAAGCACACACAGACAGCTTGGACAGACACATGCCTGACTTAATCGCATAAATATACTGATCAGTTATCACAGTGAAACTGCAAAGGAGGGAGGACAGCTTTAACCATGGGAGCCTGGCTCGCAGCAGCAAAAGCTTGCAAAAGGGTGAGTTAGTAGGTGCAGAGACAACAGATCTGGCTCATGGCACAGCTTGCCTGTGTCTAATAGGTGTTGGGTTTAACCTGCTAATTTAATGAAAAAACAAAACCAAACAGTGTTTGTTAAAAGGCAGTAGCTTAAGCAGCAGTCTTGTGACATTATACCCATACAAAAGCTAAAATGGAAAAATGATTTTAATTAGAAACAGATGAAAACACGGTGATAAAATTGTAAAACTCCAATAGTGGACATTTGGGGATTCATTTGTTAATCTGCCTGGTAAATGCATTCATGCCATGTGTTTAACAGCCATGGGAATGGCGGACATGTGATTAGACAAAATGGCGACCATGGGAATAGACAAAATGGCGACCATGAGAATTTGAATCGGGTGGCAGGGATGGGGAAGAGAGGGTTATGAGAGAGAGAGAGAGCAGATCCTGGAAAGCATGCATGTAGCCAGGTGGAAAAAAAGAAAAAAATTGTCTGGTGGTTAGGCTTTGACCCAGAGTTGTCCATTTTCAAGCCTACAGATCACAGGGTGCATAAACGTGTCCTTCAATGTACCTCAGAGACCTGGCAGTGGGGGAGGGGTATGGGAAACTTGGGATGGATGTCTCCGATCTGCCAAGACCCTTCACCGCAGTACCTGGTTCTGCACTCCTTCCCCCAAAACAGCCAGTGGACCCTGAGTCCACTGAACTATGGTCCCCAAGTGTCCATGGGTCCTGGACCCACAAGCTGAGGAAAGAGAGCTTGCTCTGGCCTTGCGATAGCTTTCAGACAGGAGCTCTGGATAGCAGAAATGAGGCAACAGAGAAACGGACTTACCCCAGGTCAGATGCCGGGTGCGTCAGCAAAGGAAAGAGGTGTTCCATGGGCCATGGGCCTCAGGCAGAGGAGAAACATCCCCTCCCTGTAGGGCCACCAATTGAGAAATATAACTGACACTAGGAAAAGGCTGAATCAATCCCTATACTATAAGAAGTATATAAAGTTAGGCATTTATTCCAGGAAATGCAGTCTCTCTCTCTCTCTCTCTCTCTCTCTCTCTCTCTCTCTCTCTCTCTCATCCAGGGCTGCTGGACATCCTGAGGGCCCTGGATAGGGGGGAAGGGAGATGGTAACCTATTAGAATCTGGCCAATAGATTTTCCTTTTTCTAAGTAACAAGATTCCTACATAGAGAAGGAATATTCACCAATGACAACTAAGCAAAGAAGTAAATGTAAAGTGGCCAAGGAGGAATTTGCCCATGCAGAATCAACCCAAGCATCAGCCAGATACAAGAATATAAAGGCTTCTTGGGACAGAGCTGGACTTAGTCAAATTTTTCTCACCCTTTTACCATTTTTCTTTCTTCTTTGCATTCAATCTACCAATTCAAGAGTCTATCTAGTAATCTAGGGATAGGTGGCAGGCTAGAAAATCAGAGAAGGAACCAAATAGTACTCCTTTCCATGCTCCATGCTATCTATAAAAAATTAACCCAATTGTGATAAAACATAATGTTTTAAAATTATTTGATATTGTTTATGATTTAAAGGAAGACTGTCCTTTAACTAAAGGTTACCCCAAAGCCATCATACCCAGCAATATTTCATCCAACATCTGAGAAAATGCATCAACACAGTTATCTAAAGGGACAGTGATTCAAAGTTCCATTTTGTTTTATCTTTGTGCCTGTTCAGCTTACTAGTCCTCCTAATTTATTGTTTTCATTGCCTTTCTCAGAAACAGTCTGGCTTTATTTGTATTATATTCTAATGTCTTACTAAAAAGTGTAGTCGACACCATTTTATGCAGAGTAAAAGCAGTTTGTCGAGTTGGAAGATATCTGAATCACCCTGGGTGTTTCTTTCTTACTCAGCCATACACTGTGATTAATAACTCCTAGGCTATTATAAAGACATTGCATTGCTTCATTGCTTTATTTTCAGGCATAAAATAATATATAGAAAATTAAAAATACCTCTAAGAGGTGGAAGGTTGAAAAAAGGGAAGCATTGGGTTTTCCTCTTTGGGTCTCGAAGTGAATATGGTAATATTTACTTTGCATGGAAGAAAGCATCAGGAGGCATAGAGATGACAGCCTGCAATGTCCAATATGCCACGTAAAGTCACCGTGGTCCATCAGTAATGCATCGTAGAACAGTCAAGGGATCTGACCTGAACCAAGTGCTTCTCTTTTGCTGTGCACTTTTATGTCACAAAAAATAAAATCCAGGGTCTGAGAATGTAGCTCAGTGTTAAAGTGTTTGTCAAGCCCCAACTTCAGCCTCCAGCACCACGCTAAAAAAGAAAGAAAGCGAAAGGAGAAGTAGAAAGCAGAGTCTAAAGCTATGTTCAAATCCACCAAGCTCAGTTCCTCTTTCTTAACATGAAGATTCATTTATGATGGTAGGAAATAATTTGTTTGAATTATTTGTTCTCCAAACCCTCTTGATTGATTCATGGATGCAACACTTTTCATTCATTTTAGATTGATTTCTTAGAATTTTTTTTATTGTACTTTATATTTGAATCTTTGTTCAGCTCAACTTGTAGAAAACAGTAAATGAAATCATCGTAAGATGTGGGTGGAGTGTAGATGTCCATTTCTTCCATTATATCATTTTTTATTTTTTATTGAGTTTCTGTGCTTTTCAACTAATAGTTCTTTTTTGATTTTTTAACTTTTTTTAAAAATTAGAAAAATATTTATTATTTTCTTATGTGTATGAATATACTGTCTGCATGTAGGTTAGTGTACCTGTGTCATGCAGTGCTGTGGAGGTCAGATGAGGGTGTCAGATTCCCCTGGAACTGGAGTTAAAAACAGTTCTTAGCTGCCATGTGGGTGCTGGGAATTGAACCCAGGTCCTCTGCAAGAGCAGTGGGCGCTCTTAACCGCTGAGCCATCTCTCCAGCCCCAATTTTTTAACTTAAAAAATTTTTTATGTATTATTTTTTATGTGTATGAGTGTATTGCCTACATATAGATAGGTGTACCTGTGTTCTGCAGTGCCCACAGAGGTCAGATGAAGGTGTTAAATTTCCCTGGAACTGGAGTTAAGGACGATTGTTAGCCACCATGTAGATGCTGGGAATAGAACCTGGGCTCTCTGCAAGAGTAGCTAGTGCCCTTCACCGCTGAGCCATCTCTCCAGCCCCAATTTTTTTAACTTAAAAATTTTTTTTATGTATTATTTTTTATGTGTATGAGTGTATTGCCTACATATAGATAGGTGTACCTGTGTTCTGCAGTGCCCACAGAGGTCAGATGAAGGTGTTAAATTTCCCTGGAACTGGAGTTAAGGACGATTGTTAGCCACCATGTAGATGCTGGGAATAGAACCTGGGCTCTCTGCAAGAGTAGCTAGTGCCCTTCACGCGTGAGACCATATCTCCAGCCCTAATTTTTTAATACTTAAAAAAAAAAATTTTTTTTTTGTTTTTATTTTTCACTTTGCTGTATGTGATTGAGTGTATTGGCTCATATGGATAGGTGTACTGTGTTCTGCAGTGCCACAAGAAGGTCCAGATGAAGGTGTTAACTTTATCCTGAGAAAACTGGAGTTAAGGACGATGTTTTAGCGCACGCTGTATGATGCTGGGGAATAGAACCTGGCTCCTCTGCAGAGTATCTATTGTGTCCCTTCAACGCTGAGAAAAAACATCTCTCCAGGCCCCAAGTTTTTTTATAACTTAAAAAAATTTTTTTATGTATTATTTTTTATGTGTATGAGTGTATTGCCTACTATAAGATGGTGTACCTGGAGTTCTGCAGTGCCCACAGAGAGTACAGATGAGGTGTTTAATTTCCCCTGGAATGGTGAGTTAAGGATCGATTGTTAGCCACATGTAGATGCTGGGAAATAGAACTGTTGTCTCTGCAGAGTATGCTTAGTGGCTCTTCCAACCGATCGCGCACCATCTCTCAGCCCAATTTTTTTAACTTAAAAAAAAAATTTTTTTTATTGTTATTAATCATTTTTTCTATGTGTATGAGTGTATTTGGCTAATATAGATAGGTGTCCTGTGTTTGCAAGTGCCGCATGGAAGGTCAGTATGAAGGTGTTTAAATTTCCTGGAACTTGGAGTATAAGGAACGATATAGTTGCCACCGATGTAGATGCTGGGAATGAGAATACCTGGGCTCTCTGCGCAGAGTAGCTGTGCTTCACTCGCTGAGCATTCTCCAGCCCAATTTTTTTAACTTAAAAAAATTTTTTTATTTTTGTATTATTTTTTACGTGTATGAGTGTTTATTGGCTACTATAGATGAGGTGTACTGTGTTCTGCAGTGCACAGAGGGTAGATGAAGGGTGTTAAATTTCGCCTGGCTGGAGTTAGGAGATTGTTAGCCACCATGTAGATGCTGGGAATAGAACTCGGGCTCTCTGCAAGAGTAGTCAATACTATTAACTGCTGAGCAATCTCTACAGCCCTAGCAATTTATCATAGTAATAGTTTCTAATGCCCTTCATCGCTGAGCATCTCTTCAGCCTAGCATTTCATATAAATATTTTGGGGTTGGAGATATGGCCTAGCGGTTTAAGAGCACCGCGCTCTTTGCAGAGGACTGGGTTCGGTTCCCAGAACACACATGGCGATGATCCGTACTGTAACCTCAATTCCAGGAGAACTCAATTCCAGGGGAATCTTGAGACCCTCTTCTGACCGTCCGCGGCATTGCACGACACGGGTGCACAGACCTGCATGCAGACAGTACATTCATACACATACAGAAATAAATAAAATTAAAATTAAAAAAAAATTAAAAAAAAAAAGAAAAAAAAATAGTTCCTAATCAATTTTAGCTCCCCTATTTCTGTTCCCCCATACTCCTCTAACTGGATTTTATGTATTCTGTCACACATGTTAATCCCTATCCAATAAAGTGTTTGTACCCAAATGTCCTTTGGTGCAAGTTCATTCACTGATGTCTTGTCAGCTGATCTAGAGATCTTAAAGAAGACCTACTGTCCCTCACCCAGCAGGGATCAGTTGCAGATAGTTCCTAGGCTAGGGTTTGGACTAGTTGCCTTTTCCCCCTCATTCTATGCTGGATTTGACTGAGTTAGCATGGGTCTTGTCCTTGTTCCTTAACTCTGTGGGGACAAGTTGAATATGTAGACCAGTGGTTCTCAACCTGGTAATTTTGTGACCCCCCCCCACAATGGCATTTGGAAATATCTGGCTGTTACACCAGGGGAGGGTGCTGCTGTTGTCTAGTGAGGTGATCAGTGGGATCATTTGTATCAATTTTCTGTTTCTATATAATAAATTATCACACACTTTAGTAGGATAGCCAATATCTACTTATTACTTCATAGTTCTGTTTGGTCAGAAGTTTGACAGAATTATAAAAATGAGACTAGACCAAGTTATTTGCTTAGTATGTTACAGAACAGATCTGGTATTGGCCAAGCTGGGCTCTTATCTGGATATTCTGAGGAAGAATCTATTTCTATGTCTTTTAGATGGTTGGCAGAATGTAGTTCCTTGACGTTGTGAAAAGTCCCTACCCCTTGCTAGATGCCAGCCGCAGGCCTTCCTCTAACCTAAAGCACACCCACCGGGGCTTGTGCGTGGCTCTCTCCACTAAGTCAACAGCATCATATTGAATATCCTCTGTTCTTAGAACATCTAACTTCCTCTTCTGCTATCAATAGAAAATTTCTCCTTTTTAAAGGGCTTACATGATTGGATTGGCCCTATTTGAATTGTTTCTATAGCTTACAGTTAAACATTCAGCCCTTTAATTGTATCTACAAAATATCTTTTCTCAGAAGTACCTAGATTGTTTTTTTTTTTTTTTTTTGTTGAGTAACCATTAGATTTAACTTTGTGAACCATTGTTAGAAGCTTGATTATTATGATAACATACAGTGCACAAGACAGCTTCTCACAACAAGAATTATCTGGCTCTAAACACCAATAGCTCTTGGTCTAGGCATATCTTTTTTTGGTACCGTGTAAGTATTTTCAGTCTCAGGAAAAGCAGATTCACAGCCTACAGTCCTTGAAAGGAGCATATGCTACAGTTCCTGATCACAGTCCAGAACTCTCATTATCCAAGAGCTGTCCGTCACAAAGATTTTTGTCAATTATTTGACATCTGTTGGCCTATTTATCTCTATCCATCCTCCCCTCTAACTTCACATAAATCGCTCTTTTTAGTGTATGTTCTTCTGTTTTATGGCATAAGTGACATTTTATTGAATATTTAGGAAAAGAAGAAATTCTTTGTATTTGGTCAGATAACAAGATTATGATTCTGTGTGTAAAGTGGATAGTTAGATGCATTTTCTGATTTCAAAGACCTTTCGTTGGTCACTTGTAGACGGCACACCTATCATAAGCTGTTTAATGCAAAAATTTCCAAGAATAAGGTAGTATGAAGAATCTTGATTTTTTTCACACAAATATCTGGATTTAATTGAGTCTGAGGCTTGGTCAGAGAGCTTTTTGAGGTATAAAGAGACGAAATGAGGGGTGGAGAGCTAGCTCAGTAGGTAAAGTGCTTGCCATAGAAGCCCAGGACCTGAGTTTGATTCTCAGCACCCACATAAAAAGCTGGGCATGATGGTATGCATTTGTAATCCCAGCATTGGGGAGGCACAGACAAGCGAATACTTGGGACTCACCTGTCAGCCCACCTACCATAACTGGCAAGTCCCAGGCCCCAATGAGAAACCCTGACAGCTCCTGAGAAGTAACATGTGAGGTTGATCTCTGGCCTCTACATGCACACACACACACACACACACACACACACACATGAGGGGTGTATAACTGAATAATTAGACCTTTACTTGGAGTCATGTTCTTTTATATTTATAAGTTACAGAAGCCACCTGGTCCAAATTTCTGTCCCAGTAGGACATTTTTCTGACATTCTTGATGGATCTAGTTTTGTGAGTGAGGCATTTCAGATGATAAACAAGAGGCAGAGATTTGTAAATAGTAATTTACCCCTTTTTGCCTATATGTTTTCTGAAAGAATTTTGGAAAATAGTAGACCACTTCACATATGGTGATTTTACCTCTAAAACCTTTAAGCATAAGTTTAGCAGTTATAAAGGCATACTCCATATGTTACATATACTTTGAATCTACTTTGTCAAATATTGGAGCAATAGATGTACCTCATTCACTTTGTAAACTACATCTTCCATGCTATTTGTCAAGTAAATCAAGTTCAAATTACCAATAGAAAATGACTAATAAGGGTTACATTTTCCAAGGACAAAAGTGTAAGTTCATTTTTCAATTTAAATCACAATACTTTCATCCCTGTGACAATCATCCAACTTTTTAATTCCAAGAGAAATCAATATATAGACAGATAAGGCACAGAGCTTTAGAATGAGTTTGTCCCCTACATGAGATAAAGCACAGTTCCATTAATATTTGTTATAGATTATATGTTTTCTCGCTTGTCAACTCCTTTGGGAGTTAAGATCTTCAAGGTGTTTCTCTGTTTAGTTCCCTAAAGGATTTTCTTCCTAAGTGATGCATAATAGTAAGACTCTGTTTGATGAGACAGGTGAAATAGGAAAACTGAAAGAGGAACAGACATATGTTTTAAGCCCAAATGGATACATCGTGAGGGAAAGTTCATAGGATAGAGGAAAAATAATTACCTTAAAATATACATATATTATATTCTCTCAAATATTTTAATATACTCTAAAGTATGTATTTCTTCCACTCTGAAGACTACTGCTGTATAGATGATAATCCACGAGGTGCTTAGAGAAGAGTTTTCATTACAGAAATGATGAGGTGAAGCATGCTTCCTTCTCCACACAGTTCTGCTATGACCCAGTCCTTTCTGAAATACTTTGATCGCCTGTTGATTGTGTCCAACACTGGAAGATGCTGTGGTCCAATCCCCACATTGAATCTCCAGGGCTCACATTCCAAGGTCCACTATTGCATATTATTTATAATTATTTTCAGTCCTTCACCCTTCTAGTCATCTTTATACAAGGGATACTAAAGCTAAAAAGTGAAGGATTTTGATGTCTAAAATAACATAACATTTCTGTTGCCAAGGATAAAATACCAATGTTTGCTATTTTCTTTCTAATATAAAAAGCTAAATGCTTGCTGTGTTTGGTACTTAAAATAGTCCTACAAAGAAGATACTATAATCATTATTATTCTCATTTTTAAATTTTTATTTATTATTTTTATTGTATGTGTATGAGTGTATTGCCTGCATGTATGTACGTGCACCCATGTTGTGAAATGCCTGCAGAGAAGAGAGTGTTGGATTCCCCTGGAACTGGAGCTACTATGGATGGTTGTTAGCCACCAGTGGGCGCTGGGTCCTCTGCAAGAGCAGCCAGTTTTCTTAAACACTGAGCCATCTCTCTCTAGTCCCTACTCTCCTCATTTTACAGTTAGGAAAATTGAATTGGAAAATAACCCACATAGGTCAAACAAAGTTAAGAATGTAAATTTGAGCCAAATGTGTGGGTGCACACCTTTAATCCCAGCACTTGGGAGACAGTGGCAAGTGGACCTCTGTGAGTTCAAGGCCAGCCCTGTCTATAAAACTAGTTCCAGGCCAGCTGGGAGTACAGGGAGACCCTGTCTCAAGAAGACCAAAACAAAATTAAATAAATTAAAAGAATATAATTTTAGGGGCTGGAGAGATAGCCTAGCGGTTAAGAGCGCCGACCGCTCTTACAGAGGACCCGGGTTCGATCCCCAGCACCCACATGGTGGCCGAGAGCCGTCTGAAACTCCAATTCCAGGAGAACTCCAGCTCCAGGGGAATCCGAGACCCTCTTCTGACCTCCGCGGCATTGCACGACACGGGTGCACAGACCTGCATGCAGACAGTACATTGTTACACATACATAAATAAATAAAATTTAAAAAAAAGAATATAATTTTATGCCTTCTTTAGAAATTGGTCAATTTATTACTGGCTGAATGAGTCGTTGATTTACTAGTAACATGAGACTATATAGACGTATCTCTATAGGTGTTGAGGGCTCAGAGCCAAGCAAATAAAATTAGGCAAAATGTCAGAATTAGCAACACATTCTCTGAAACTGTCTCTATACATCTAAGAGGCACACAGTGTACATCTATCTGTGCTTCATAATGACATGCCTAAGTGACCTAGTACGTTGAACTGGCTTCCAGACTAGATTTCCCAGTCCAAGGTTAAAAACATTCTAAACTTTAGTTTTCTTACATATATAGATACTATTTATTTGTTTGTTTGCTTATTCATTTTTTGAGGCAAGGTCTCATGTAGCCCAGGCTGACCTCAAACTCCCTGTGTGGGTGAAGGCAACCTAGAACTTCTGTTTTTCCTGCCTCCACCTCCAGGGTGGAGGAATCACAGGCATGTACTGCCACACCCAGTTTTATTCAGTGCTGGGAATTGAATCCAAGATTGTGTGTGTGCTAAGGAAGTACTCTGAACTGCATCCCCAGCTACTCAAATATTTTATTGAATAAGTAAGCAAGCAAGTGAATGAATAGATAAACAGATTTATTTTGGCAAAAATAACAGTAGGTTGTAGTGAGGATTCATGCTAATATATAGGGATTAGCACAGCTCTGCATTTACTATTTCCCATATAAAATAGTCAGTGTAATTGTCATTACTATTGACTGAGGACTTCTTTGATGGATGTGCACCTGCACATGTATCACATCTCTGTAAACCAGACGGAAAGCCTTCATTAAACTTGTGAGCAAGTGTTACATTACATGCTACTTCTAACTGTTTGGAGCCATGCCAAAGTTCAAGAAGATTTTCCAAAGGAAGATTCTGAGAATCTTAAAAGCTCTTTGGTTTTCCACTCTTAAGGCATATTGCCTGGGAATTTCAATGGCTAAAAGATTGGCAACCTGCTGCATAGGAGCCTTTGATGTTGGTCCAAGTGTGTCAAAACCACACTGCCATTCAGTGTGATCAGAATCCTGCAGCCCAGGTGCTGGGCATGTTTCTCTTAGCTATTCCTTGTTCTACCCAATGATATTCAAGTCTATATATTTAGCACATTTGACCTCCACATAAAAACTGTGAATTTACAGCCTGAAAGAGAAGGGGAGGGGGAGTACATGGGATTTTGACCTGAAAATTTATGTCTTCAAGCTACCTAAATCATTTGCAGTTAAATACCATTGCCTTCCCAAACGCATTCATTCACAGGAAAATGTAAATTCTCTAGGATGCAACCTTCTTCTTTTCATAGGTCATGTAAAATTCACAACCACCTTGAGTACTCTTGGCATGACAGATGGCTCTCAGAGCGAGAGCAGTGGCACTGCTGTGACATAAAGGAACTGTGTGGGAAGAATCCCACTACCAATATATTACAATCCATTACAAGATACGGGAAAGACAGATTTTCCTCTAGAAAAACCCCAACACCTTCTCCAAACTCAGAAAACAGACCATTAAGAGTTAATCTGTGTAAAGCTTTTTTTTTTTCTTTATAAGACAATTTTCTTCTTTTAAATTTTTCCTACTCAGAGTCTCCCTAAATAACTAGAACTCTTTTTGGAGTATTCAAAAATAGGTTTGCTTTACAAAATGTTGATCAGACTCAACTTTTCAAGAGTAAAGAGAATGTGCACAAATGGGGCAGGGGCTGTCAGGTGTTGGTAGTGAAGTCTCAGCTATCACAGTGAAGCAAGCCAGCATTAAGCCCACTAAGTCCTAAATGTGGAAGGTAGAGTTTTATAAGTGTCAGATTCCCTCCCACTAAGAAGGAAAGCTCTGCTAGCATCGAGGGCATTGGGCATTTTAGCTGTGTGACTCTGGCAGTCCAGAGCATCAGTCTGTGGTCTGACGATACCATCCATTATTCAGTATGTACTGAACTAAGCTTAAATAGAATACTTTATATTGAGACAGTTCTGAAGATAAAGCTGATGACTTCTTTTCTTTTTCTTTGTGTAGTATTGGGGATAGAACCCAGGGCCTCTTGTGTGCTAGACAAGTACGTTTAACAGTGATGCTCTCTCGAGGCCCCAGATTATTTGCATTCAAATAAATGAAAACAGGTTTAGGGTAGAGGGAAGGTATGATGTATTTCTTTTTCCACTTGTATAATGAGCAAAAGAGAAGACTTTGGAGTGGCACTAGATAGGAACATCGAGTCAGAAGGGGAACACCTTTTTATTCCCTCTTCATGTCAGAGCCTTTTTCTTCATAAGCAAATACAAGTAGGTACCTAACATCCTTTATTCCTGTTCACTCTTATTTCTGATGCAATTCAGGAAAAATCAGTAACATGTACTTTACTGTTCAACCTAGAAAGTAGGAACTTTGACCTGTGCTACACTCAAAGGCAGGAGGAACCTCCCCCCTGGGGGGGGGGGAAATACAGTTTAATATGATGTCTGAATGTCCTTAAAGACTGGACAGCCCAGTCGTTAGTATTCAGGATGGCTTTTCCAATTATGAAAATGAACATAACCCATTTTAAAGTTGATCATTATAATCAAATACACTATTGTTATTTTTTCATATATCCTAAACTACAAGTTCACTAGTCTCTGGAAAGACCTTTGTGGCCTGCTGAGAACCCTTCTAGAAGTTTTATGTATTTTACTTAAAAGGTTGATGCATCAAGTGCTTTGGCAGTAATTAGAGTCAATGAGGGAATACTGTGTGAGCCATACAATGGTGGGAAATTTTATAGGTCATTCCATTCTGCATTTTTCTCTCTGTAATTTCCTCCTGCTGCCTTATAAACCTGGGAATGCTTTGTGTGTTCATGAAGGGTTGGTCGTCAGAAGACAAAGGGGTATTTAAAACACCAAATGGATCTTGGACCTTAGATGAGCGAATGAACAGGGAGATCAAAACAGATGGAGTAACGGATACTTCGGTGACAGTTGTTTGATATGTGTTTAGGTTCCTGTTTCAGGTTCTGCCACACTTGTGTTGACAAATGTCCCTGCTGCCTTCCCAGCGCATGCAGTTTATGCTTAGAACCAGAAGAAGTACCGACAGGATTTGGGGGTCAGAGCGACACGCATCTGTCTCCAGGGAGAATGTATGCATCCCCCCCCCGGGGGGTGGGGGAGGTTCTCTGTGGAGCAAAACTGCTGGAACTGCAAAACCCTGGAACCACCTGGGAAACGGTTGAGGGTGAAGAACCAGCCAGTGGAAGAAATGAAGCTTGAGTCTTCCTAGGTAAGGAAGCGCGCTGGTGCTGAAGGTGGGCTGCTGGTGGGGTGGGGGTTTGCTCTTCCTGGCCCCAGGGTTGGGAAACAACAGCGAACTCGTTTGGCGTGGCTGTTAAGTCAGGACAAGGTGTTGGGGTATGAGGGTGGGTGGGGGCCTGAGGGGTGGCTTGGAGCCCTGGCAGTGGCTGCCTGACGTCACCGGCCTCTCTGGCAATAGGCTAGGAGCTGAGCTCCCTGAAGCAGCGGCGAAGGCAGCGGCGGCGGCGGCGGCGGCGGCGGCAGCAGCGGCAGCGAGGCTCTGTCTCCAGTCCCTGCACTCGCGCCTTCTGCAGCCGCCACTGCAGCCGCGCGACGGGGGCTCTCTCGGTGCAGCCAGTCGGCCGCTGCAGGTAAGAGACAGTGGTCGGGCGGAAGGCTTCGGTGGCCAGGGGATCCACCAGAGGGGTGTGGGTGGGTAGGACAGCTCCCGCGGCCTGCGCAGGCACCTCTGGTCACAGCTTCTGCCCCCGCCCCTGCCCCGGCCGAGGCTAGTGCGCTGCTCCGCAGCTCCGCAGTGCAACAGTTTGCACCTGTCTCTTGGGAGCGGCCAAGAAGCTCTGCTGCCTGCTGAGGGTCTACCTGGCTTGGTCCTCTGCCATAGCCTCCTGGCCCTGGGGCTGGGTCTGGGGAAGGCCGGAAACAAGGTCCTTTTCCCAAACTTTGCAGGCGGGAACCCTCTCCCTTCCAGTTCCTGATCAGGGAAAAAGAAACAGGATACTGGATACCTTCAAGTGGGAGGCCCAGGGAGATGGAGAGGAGGAGGGGGCGTTTGTGAGGATGTGCCTGGCTGAGAAGGGTGCCTCAGCTGCTTTTGATGGAGAGGGAGGGGGAGGAAGGCAGCAGGAAAGAAGGCTGGAGAAAGGTCGAGCACGATCCTGTCTGCCAGATTCAACGTTGTGGGCTGTGGTCCTGGACAGAGGCAGTGGGATGTACCCTCTTGGGAATGGGACCTTGGGGACCTGACGCCTTCCAAGCAGAGAGAGTCTGGACGGGGAGGCTTGGGAAAGGAGGACTGCGCACTGGGAGCTGGTTTGGAGCTCGTTCTGGGGGAATAGAACGCAGGAGAAGAGGTCCACCCAGTGCAGGAAAGAGGACAGTGGGCTTTGGCTTTCTGGGAAGTAGAGAATGCCAGCCGTGGCGGCCGCTGTTCATGGCAATTAGAAAGTTGTGCAGGGTGCAGGGAAGCTGCCCTTCTCTGCTGAGTAATCAGCACCTCCGCGGTGCACTGCGGGGCGCAAACCCCATCCGAGCCAGTGGGGCAAGGCGCCGGCAGCTCTCCAGCGCTGAGAGCGGTAGGGTCGGTCGGGGTCCCTGTGCTGCAGAGACGGCAGCGCCCTGTTGGGGCAGCGTGCCCAGAGGGCCGCTTTGTAGTAGTGGCGGATCCCTCTGGTTCTCCGCACTCTCTGGGACCTTAACTAAGCCTGTTCTCTTTACAGCTCCGTGCCTGGAAAAAAAGAAACCTGCGATTGGAGACACGTTCAAGGCGGGACCAGAGACAATCTTCCTGGGGGCCAGCAGCTCTGGCCGGCTGGCTTGCTTGCAGTCACTCCCTCAGTCTTTGGCTCAAGCTCTCACTCCCTCCAGCACCAGGGAGCGGTTGGGGTGGCGTGGGCTCTGTCCGTGTCTTGGCTGGTGGGAACGGTGTGTTCAACAGAGGAAGCCTGGTGGGCCTAGCCCCTCTCAGCCCAGCGCCGATGAGTGCCAGGGCACCGAAAGAGCTGAGGCTGGCACTGCCTCCGTGTCTCCTCAACCGGACCTTTGCCTCCCCTAACGCCAGCGGTGGTGGCGGCGGCGGCGCAGGTGTCCGCAGTTCAGGCGCAGGCGGTGGCACCTGCATCACGCAGGTGGGACAGCAGCTCTTTCAGTCCTTCTCGTCCACGCTGGTGCTGATTGTCCTGGTCACTCTTATCTTCTGCCTCATCGTGCTGTCCCTCTCCACCTTCCACATCCACAAGCGTAGGATGAAGAAGCGGAAGATGCAGAGGGCTCAGGAGGAATATGAGAGGGATCACTGCAGTGGCAGCCACGGCGGCGGGGGGCTGCCTCGCGCAGGTGTCCAGGCCCCGACCCACGGAAAAGAAACCAGGCTGGAGAGGCAGCCCCGGGACTCCGCCTTCTGCGCCCCCTCCACTGCCACCTCGTCCTCCTCTTCGTCCCCTGGCCTCCCATGCCAGGGTCTCTGTGCACCCCCGCCTCCACCGCCAGCCCCTAGTCCACACGGAGCACACGCCGCTTCCTCCTGTTTGGACACAGCTGGCGAGGGCCTTTTGCAAACGGTGGTACTGTCCTGATTGTATAGCCCCCGTCCTCACCCCTTCCTCAGTTCCAACATCTTGACCATCCTTGCTTTTGTTCCTCCCTCCTTCCCTTTCCATTTTCCTCTGGCCCTTCTGTCCCCTGCCTTCCTTCCTTATCTGCCCTCCTCCGCCGAGGCACTGTGCGGTATTTGTAAATATTGGGCGAGGAAAGTCTCGGAAGAAGAAATAACGCTGATAATACTTTATTAATATTTATAGTAATTATTATACTACTAATAACACAGTCCAAGCGCATGACAAATCACATAATTTCTCATTGTCAATGAAGGCTGCATCTTCCCTCTCCACCGTGCCCCCCTCAGTAAGGAGGAGAAACCGCACAAGCTACCAAATACATAAAAGACATTGATACCGGAGCAAGGGGAGGAAGGGGCCCGGTAGTGTTGTATATAGCTGTCGAGTTAAGGTTTATTTGACTTTCTTTCCTTCCCCCACAAGCTTTCACTTTCCTTTCAGCCCCCCTGCCTCCCCTGTCCTTATCCTAAGCCGGGCTCAGGCAATAGTATATTATAAAAATAGTTACACTGAGCACCAGAGGCCACAGAGAAAGTCCCAGAAATAATGTTTAGGATGGATACCCCTCTCTACCTAGTCAGCCATCTTCTCACTCTTGGTTAAACTACCATTACCTTTTCCAGGGCAGAGTATTTGAGTTTACTTTTACAAATATCTCTCGCTGGCCGAGCGTCAAATCTTTCAATGAGTTAAAAAAAAAAATCTTCTTTTGCTTCCTGGCCCGACCCGCTTGCACACTTTTGACTTGTTTTCAGGAATCCCAGAGAATCCGGGAGCTGTCCAGCCAGGCCTGGTGCTGAATTCGACTCACCGGCATGGTTTCTTCTACTTGTGCAGGCCAAAGGAAGGGCTGTTTTGGAAAGTGACTTTACTGGATTTGGTTGGTTTCTTTATTTCTTCCCCCCTCCGTACAATCTGATTACTGTGTAGTATTAGTTTTATTAAGTGTTGCATAATTTGCCTATTTGTAAAACAAAAATTATTAGGCGATGTGCAGTACTGAAAATTCAGTATCTAACCAACCAGAATGTTTCTGTTTTATTTTTAGAACGAGTGCACCTTTGTTATATACTTATTATATTGGTACCAAATACAGAAGAAAAATATAGTTCTGTATATGTCCTCCAAACTGTATATCCTTGTTCTTACTTTCCAGCTGTTGATAGAACTGTCACCCCTGGCTGAGGAATTCAGTAGTACAGGCCTGGCTTCTGCCATTTCCAGAAGTGTTCTTTTGTATTTTACTCTGTAGTAGACTATTATAAAAAGATGACACCTATGTTTTCCTTTTTTTCTTTTGTGAATAACAGAAACAACCACAACAGATAACAAACAAATAATGGATGTGCAGGAATGCCATCTATTAAAACATGGTTAATATTTAAACAGTGCCTGTAGTTCTCTGCATGCAGTTGCCACCTGGAGGCAGTGGGGTGTGTGCCTGCTTGTACTGTTGTTTGGGTGAGATACTGGTGGGGGTGTTGGACAATTTGGATGACAGGACATGAAAATTTTAAGTTACATCAGTAAATGCTTACAGGATAAGAATGTTTACAGCTTGCTTAGTTACAAATCTGTGCCTGCATCTGAGATACAGCCAAAGAGAGTCTATTCTTTTTGAGTCTGGCTTAACTAAACACATAAAAAATATGGAGGAAAAAAGAAAGTGAAATAGAAGACAAATATTTTGTTCTCTCTGCAAATGTCTGATAAACCCATCTATGTTATAAATGGAGACTGACTGTGCTTACTTTCCACTCTGTTTCCCTTGGATAGATGAGGTCTATAATATCTTAATTATATGCAGTGATGCCTCTTCTTGAAAAGTAATTCTTTGATAGCTATTCAAATGATTAAGAAATGTATAGATAAGATTGATCAACAAAGAGCTTAACTAAAAGCATCTCCAGTTTGCTGATGAGGGTAAGGCAGCAGGACCTGCATGCATCCCTCTCCCAAATCACTAGTTGCCCTCATTCTGTCTTGTTTCAAGTCTTATGTACTTTTATCCAGAGAAACTCTGGTTTTGGTCATAAAGTTGCCCAAGCTCAGTCTGTATCTTTATAAAGTAATTTAATAAGGTTAATTTTAGTTCCTCATCAGATACCAACCAAGTCCTTTTCTAAAGCACAGAAAACCATCATTTAAGCACACCATGTTGTAACATTAGGAACACCAGATATAATCTTTGGATACAATACATTAAACAATGAACCAGATTCTTTCCAGTGCCTTAGTCACTTCCAAGTAATAGGTCAGAGTGTATCCTCTCCTTCAGGCCACTAAGGAACCCCTCAGTACATCAGAGCTCTACATTGTACAACAGAATGACTAAGGCACTGTGAAGAAGAAAGTCCATTAATTTCTGCAACTCGCCCTTATCCAGCTGTAGCTCTTAACACCTTCTTAAAGAATGGCTTTTGGACTTGCAGTTTGAATAGAATCAGACACCCAGAGGGGAGCTTCCTCTTTTCAATGAGTTCTACTAAAATGCGTAGATTTTTTTTTTTACTTTCTTCCCATTATTTGGTGCACTTTTTACAGTGAATAATTTCCCATTTTATTAAAGCAATAAGACATTCTGTTGTAAGCAGTGCTAGATGATGATTCCATTTCCTTGGTGCTGAAGCCACTCCTGTGTTCTTGCCTTCTGAATCACAATGTATTCAAGGCATGCAATAATAATCCCCTTTTGAGGAGCAGCCTGTACACCCGAGGGAGCAATGTCCTATATAAGTTTTCCAAGAAGTATTTAAGAGGAAGCAAGAAATAAGCTAATTATGTGTATTATTAAAAAAGTTTTGATACCTCTAACCATGAGTACACATCTATAATGTGCTATTATTGAGCACCTTTAAATATATATGCCTTTCTCCATCAATTGACTAGGATATTTTATTTTAATAGTGTTCTCTGTAAAGATGATACAGCTTGTTAATCACATTTCATACTGAGTTTAATATGGTCTAAACCTGGTTGTGCCATATAAGATTTCTGTGAGTTAGAATGAGAATTATCTAAAATTCTAATAGGCCAGATCCCACACCAAATTATTGCAATAAGTACATGTCAAAGGAATTTGTATAGACTCTGTTTAAAGCACTGCGCTACTTATAGAGCTCAATTGACCCATAGGGCATTTGAATGTTTATTTATATGAAACAAAAGGCACTATAGAAATTGCTAAATTCACTTTAAGGATTTTATTTACTGATGTCCCGTCAAACTAATTGCTTCAACCCTCTATAGCTACAGCTCAACTCCTGCACTTGCTATTCAGTATTAATAAGGTAGCATGCTTGATCTTACTGTTTTAAAAATTGAGAAAAAATAGAGAGAGAATTCCAATATGTCAACTGTATGGGACTCGATCCTTGAAGATGTAGATGGATATAACCTTTAGAATTTATATATACCCATAGATATGTATTTATATATGCATACATTTTGTACAAATTTACAATGGACTTTTTGTATTCTCTTTTCTGTCATTACAAGTATGAGATGGAAACCAAATAGTAGTTCTAGTCTCTTATCCAGAAAGGATAATGGGAAGTCAGGTATATGCATGCACTTGTTCCTCTGGGGTCAAATCAGAATGACCTTTACTTTATTTAATGGAAGGGGAGAGTCCTCATTGGCTTTGGAAATTGGTAATTAGATAAGCTTCCTTTCCTATGTTAGTGACTCAAATGTAGCAATGATAATGAAGTTATGACCATGTCAGTGTGGTCCAATTATCTAGATAGAATAAAAAACTATCCACGAGAGCCACAAGAGGTTTAGGACCATGTAGGGCACAATAGTGGATTGTGATTTTATTTTTTTTCATTTTCAGCTTATATGTTGTATGAGATACAACTTATATCTGCATAGTTAAAGGTAAAATGAAAGTATAACCATTATTTGTTAAGTTTGACAAGTAGCTTTTGTAAAATACAGACAATTTAGCTTTAAAACTTACTTGGCTTTTGACTTTTCTGCCTTTTTTTATCTGTATCAATTGAATTAATTAGGTAATGAGTAAAATTTATTTTTCCAATGAGTGCACATAGGATTTGAATGCTTTTCTGTAGACAATAGCCGAGAAATTACTAGATGATATTATCTGAGTGTACTGGGCTAAATTAGATCCAGAAACTTTAATCTAATATGGCCAGGCCCCTAAAATTTACTCCCATGGAAATCTGGGCTTTGAATTTGAATCTGAAAAACCACTTATTCATTTTTGTGGATCGCAGATATTTTAGTTCATATAAGAATGAAGTGTGCTATCTATACAGAAAGGTATTTAATCACTAGACTGAGCATAAATATGATTCTTATTTGTTTTTTCCTTGTTTGAGAACATTTGAGAAACAGGTTTTGTGGCTTAACAATAATATTTATTAATGCCACTAACCTAATAATACAGTTGGTTCCACGTAGGAATGCTTCACTAAGAATAAAAAATTAGCTTTAGTTGGGGACAATGACTTATCTGAGTTTTTTAAACCTGTTTGAGGCAGGGACATTTACCTGAAACTTATAATCACACTGCCTGTTATAAAGGGTTTACTAATAACAGCAGCAACAGCAGCAACAGAAAAACCTGATTTTTGAATTCAAGTATATCCAACAGATAGAATAAAACAGATATTAGGATTCATGAAAAATTTGTTTTGCTTTTCTATCAATAAAAGTCTTTTCTTGCTAATTGGCTTTTTGCACACTATTTCCTTATTAATTTAATGTATAGTATGCCAGGGTTATAAAACTCCTCATCCTTTTACACTTAGATGCTATTTTCTAAAGAGATTGTCGTTTAAGTGTTTTTTTTTTTCCAGTCAATCTGCTTTTCCACATAAACCAGCTACATCTCAGAAATGCAGTAGATATTAATTCAGCATAACCCAGTAAACTGAGTCTAGGGTTATGGTTTAGTGCCTCTTAAGAAGTCATTCAGAATCTTGTGGTTCTAAACCTAATCTTTCTTCTTATATTTCTCTAACATAATCTGGTCTGTCAGTAAGAGATGCGCTGAGATGACTTTTTCCCCATTTAGTGGAAAGTGAGGCCTCAGATCCACATAAATTCAGATGGATCCTAGGTGAATCCTGCTGAGAAGTAGCTGATCAGGGCTACTTCTTAGACTGAGGTGCTGTTGTACTATCCTGACTTCCTGCAGTCACTCATCACCATAGTCTTAGACTCTGAACCTTTGTCCCCAGTCTCAATGTCAACATCAGCAGGACTCCATGCTGACTTCCTCATTCCTAGCTGCACCAATGCTCTCCCATACGGCCTTCCTACTGAAAATACAGAACATACTGTTAGCCATGGACCTTTATTGAAAGGCATGAGCTCTATCTCAGGACCTTGAAGCAATCCATTGCCCCTGCCACCTCAGCTCTACGACTCTTATACCATGTTAGATACCATGCTGAAGGATTTCTTTAAGGTTGTGTAACCCTCCACAACTGGGGTCTCATAGCCCCATATCTGGGTGGATGTTAGGCTTGGCATTTACCTCCAAAGCTGTTTAGATGTTTATCACATACCACCAACCCTCTTTTGGGCTCTTAGCTCTGTATAGAGAGGTAAGCACATCTTATAGCTGCTTACTTTACTCCTCTGTCTTATATTTTTCCTCAAAATTGCCTCGGACTATGCAAAGCCGCTATTTCGCTTAATGATCTCTTCTCTCATCCAAAGACTTGTGCTGCTATAATCAGATTTCCACCTCCTCAGGAGGCTTAGTCTCTTCCATTCTGGCATTAGCCTCATGCTTAACTTTTAATGACAGTTGGATAGAGAGTGGGAAACAGAAATGTAAAGTTATTGGTAAATGTAAAGTTATTCTAAATTGTACATATTTGAAATACATTATACCCCCATAGCAAGGTTTTTCATTTATGAAAAGCAAATGTGTTCATCATTAAGTCCTGCCCTCCTTCCCTCCCAAGATTTTGATCACTCTCTTGTATTTATTTCCCTTCATTCCCAGCAAAATCCTTCCATTTTGACTAGAAAACCTGACAATTATTTGGAGTTCTAATCTTAACTTACTATATGATCTCCAAGAAGGCACACACACCTCCCATTTCTGACCCATTACTTTGCATTACTCCTCACCCTCCAGGAGCTGCTGACTGTATATAGGGAATTCTAACCTTGAGCTGAGATAAGACTTCTAGTGGGCAATGAATATGGAAGTGGAAATGAATAGCCATCTTTACCTAAAGACAGCAGCAAGTATGGGTTGGTGATAAAATCCAGTCTCTTAACTATGGTATTCACTTCTAAGAGGTCTCCATTGTAACCTCAGCTATCTGGTGTAACAGAGGGCTGGATACTTAATTTAGCTCAATCTTACAAGGCTGATGTGGATCCATTGCCTTACTCTAGCTGGAATTAATTTATGAAATATTAGCTGTATATTTCTTTCAGGTTCATTTTTGGCATCCAATCCATTCTCCAAGTACACCATCTCTCTATGTATCCTAAGCGGCAATTAATATTGATAATATTGTACTTCTTTGTCTGAAAATGTCTCTACTCTTTGACACTTTACAGGCTAAGAAGAGACTTTGGAGACAAGCTTTCTTTACCCCTGTTTTCTACCTCATGCTGACCAGCCCCTATCTGCACCTGTTAAGCCTTTGTCGTTACTGGCCATGGCTTCGACTCTGGAAGATTAATTTTAGCCTAGGTATCCGCCATCACTCCATGGTACATAAATTTTCTGCCGACAGAATTCCCATGATCCTAGCCTTTACAAGCCTCATTACACTAAAGTGTCAGATGCATTGAGGTGACAAAAAAGTTCTTGCTGGCATACATATATGCAAAGTAAATGTTCCTATTTTATTTTTCTATAATTTGTCTTATTTTCCTCACAAACAATGTATTGAGTACCTCTTTTAGAAGAGTATTGGATTTTCCCTTCCCCCTTACTTCTTTCTAAGCTGACTCCTGGGTATAATTTATCTTGTGTCAGAGGAGAAAGGTTTGTCAGACCTAGGCTATGTTAAATGGAGCCTTACTGTGTAGGGCTGGAGAATGGCCAGTAAAGCCCATGTCTTTATATGTTGACTATTATTCAAGCCCCTTGTGGTATCCACCAGGATAGTCCAGGATCATGAATATTTTTACAAGGCATTAAATCTGAGTCTGTACTGATGCCTTTGTTCTACCTGCTGGGCATTGCTCTTTTCTGTGCTCTAAGTAGACTCTCAATTAGTGCAAATGAGAATTTCTGGGTCCTTAATATGTCCTATTCAGATGATAGGAGGGAAGGAAGCATTGTAGTCGCTTATTGCACTACAGACATCCCACTGCCACTTCCTTGTTGGAGCAAATAGTTCCCCCTTGGAGAGCTAGAGAGATTTGCTAATGTAATTATTATTATTAGCCTCAAAGACCTTTGGCTCCATGATCCCATCAGAATGCTGATCTCTAGGCCAAAAATCTCTCTACTATAACTTTTCCCAGAATCAAAATGTCTTGGAATAACAAGCCTTAGCATTCATTTTCTCCCAGTTAATATCTACTTTTCCATCAGCCAGGTTTGGAAGGGTAGACTTTTCTACATAGTTCCTTAAGGTCTTCATTTGATATAATCAGATAGGGAATAGTAGATTTTAGGGATTTCTGCTTTCTAAATGCTGTGTTATATACTCTCATCCCAACCCTACAGCTGGGACTTAAAACAGAAGACAAGATGTAGAAGAGAAACTGGACTACAGGTAAACAGTCCTACATTAGAAGATGGTTGAGAAATCTTTTCTTAGTTGCCTTTGTTTGAACATATGCCATGATTTCAGGCTGCATGTGAGGGAGACCCCATCTCCTCCCTCCATTTGTCAATGTGTAATGTTCCAACTAAGCCCTTAACTCAGTTCTTTAAGCTGTAAACAAGACCTTACTTTAATAAAGTAGGCTGCAGATTCTTGTTAAGCATAGTTGAAAGAGATACAGGGGTCAGAAGTATTTGGTGCCTCAATATAAATTGGCCTTTTCTGGGGACACAAGAAGAAAGTGAAAGTCACCAAGTGCCAAAGGAGGAGGTCATAACCAGGGAAGGACCCCAAGTAAGCTAGAACAGTTATTGTGCTAGCTGTGCCATGCGGGCTGGTTCTCCCTCCCCTTAGTGCAGTGTGTTCTGTGGGGAGAAAGGATGGGAGTTATGCCCTATCCATGGCAAGGTGGCCATGCTGTGACATGTAGGCTCACTCAAGTTAGTGCTGCCCTTAGATTCATGTAACTTCATTCTTTTCCTCTAGTTCTGTCATCCTGTTCCTGACAGTTGTGAATTTGTCTGCAGTTGCCAGTGTATGGTCACATTCTGATAAGTAATACTGATGTGGCCACTGAGTAGATGTCATTGATAGGTTTAAAAAAATATGATTGAAGAGATGATCTCCCAGAAGCTTTCACCTTTAACATTTTAGAGGTCTTTCAGTCTACAGATAATCACTGAGCATCAACTTTATGTCAGATATAATATCAGGTTCTAGACATGAAACATGGTTAATATAAACAAAGTGTCTTGTCTTCATGGGGATATTTCTGTAAGTAGGAAAATTTATGAATATATAGGAAACACAATGATTTGATTCCTGATATTTCAATATCCATTCCTCATTAAAAATATTTACATGTACTCTTTTAATTCTATATTGAGTCATGCAGACATTCTTTTCTAATAAGCCATAATCATTTCTTCCATTAAGTGCTATGCTATTCCTTTTAGTTGTAAACAATAGGAAGAGGCAATAAAAAGCCCCACCTACATAAATTATGGAGAATATTTAGGGAGAAATATGCTATAAAGACAATGAAGTAGAAAAATGGGGAATGTACTAGGAAAGAATATTAGATTTTTAAAAGGGTGGTTGAGGAAGACCATTCTGAGGAAATTATATTTGGGAAATGACTTGAAGAAACATTGAGGATGTGGACTAAGTGACAAATGATTCCACCAAGACTCCTAATACACGAACAGAGATGTTGGTAGGAAGAAAGCAAGAAGATTGTACTTACTGAAAATTATGTTAGCCACTGTCTGTGTGATGAGGAAGGGCAGCCTGGAGGATCTTCTAGTCTATATCAACCAATATATTTCCAGTCAATGAAAGTTAAATTATACATACATATAAATCCACTTCAATTACACATACATACACACATACACATGCACACGCACATATCACTTTGGAGGACAAACAAGTAATATCTAAGTATATATGTGAGGGCTAAGAAAGGTTTCCTAAAACCCAAAATGTAGAATTGACTGTTAGATTTTTGAAGAGGAGTTAGAGTTCTCCAAAATGAAAGAATTCCAGTGAAAGGAAAAGCATGTCCAAAGATACAGGGGATGAGTGTTGTGCATATTTGTAGAATGTTCCAGTAACTATACTGGGAATGACATAAGATAATTCACAAACACTAAATCACTAAGGCATCATTTGAAAATGCATGGGGAGTTGGTGAGAAATTTGGAACAGAGAAAGAGTTATAGACTTTAACATACTGAATATTACCCTAGGAAGGTCATTGTGTACAAGAGATGTAAAGGTGATTGGAACAGCAGATGAAAAATCTATTTCAATAGTGTTTACAAATAAATGATGAAGGTTTGAACCAGTGGGAAGGGAGATGAGGAATAAGAACATATTCAAACATTCAAGAGCTTGTTGAAATGTAGAAATTGCGGGGGTGGTGATTAACAGATGTATGGTGTAAGGGAAAGAAAAGAAAAAATGAGAGAAAATAACAAAGAGTAGATTTATGCTTTCTGTTTTGTGGATCGTGGCATCACTAATGGTTTCGATATCCAAACTGATTTAAGGATAAAGTTATTCATGAATACAAAAGAATTCCAGGGGATAATCTATGATTTGAGGGCACAATAAATAGATTTGTCCCAGGCAATGATTGCAATGTGGTGAAGACTAACTCAATGGAGCAGCCTGTAATTTAATGTGTTAACTTCAAGAAATGTCACTGTCATGTTATTCTGGAATGACTGTTCATTGTCTGTCAACTTGAAGGTGTCTGCATATGTTTAGAAGGGGTCTATATTCTGACACTGGTTTCTAGACCATTTGTTGTGATTCTTAGGCCTTCCTGAAGAGAATGGTGCTGCTGTGTGAGAGCTACTGCAGACCCTACTTGACTCAGAGGACAGTAGTGACCAGATAGTAGTGACCAGTGGTGGCCTTTGATGGTGACAAGGCTCAGTAGACAGCTGAGCACGGTGGCAAGACATGGGTGAATGCTTTCATTTATTTTCTCTTTCTGTGATAAAATACCCTCACAAAAGTGTTTAAGGAAGAAAGGGTTTATTTTGGCTTGCAGCTACAGAGAGGATACAGTCCTTCATGGCTTGCAGTTACAGAGGGGATACAGTGGCGCAGGTGCCCAGAGGTCAGAAAGAAGAAAGAGAGCAGGAAATGGGCCTTGACTATAAAACTTGAATGTGAGGTTCTTCTTCCAGCAAGGCCTAGCCTCTTAAAGGCTCCATAACCTTCCTAATGTGTGACACTATCTCAGGACCAACTATTTGAACACACTAGCCTACAGGGGTGGCAGAGCCTTTTTACATCTAAATCTCAACAATGAACTTCTTAAAAAGTCAACACAGATGGGGTGTGAGGAGACAGCTTTGGTTCTAATTTTGGCTGTGACACATGATAGCCTCCAGATCTTGGAAAATTCCTTGACTTCTCCAGGTTTCAGTCTTATGAAAGCTCATTGAGCAGATTAAATGAGAAGAGCTGGCAACAGTGGATGATTAATGTGTTGGAGCTCCTACTCTTTCTTTCTGGAGATTGTGTGGGGGAAGGGATACACTTGTTTGCCGTGAGATGACTAGCACACTCATGTTCCATGTGCTGTGAAGTTACATAGCTTTCTCTTGCAAAGGGCCTACCTAGCATACAATGTTCATTCAATAGAAATGCTGTTTAATACATTGAATTCTATAGACACATACCCGATGAAGCACATTAATTAAGCTTTAAGAGGGGGCTGACTCAAATCACATCAGCATCAGGAAAAAAAGCCCACAAAATAACAATTGCGACATGGTTGGAATCCCTTATTTTTCAATGATCTCTGTCACAGAGATGTCTCCAGATAGTGTCTTGGCCCACACTCCAGCTTGCCTGAACAGCCCAGAAAAGCCTTGTTTTAGGACCTGAGACTTATATATCTTTTTTTTTAAAATTTTATTTATTTCTGTATGTGTATGAATGTACTGTCTGCATGCAGGTTTGTGCACCCATGTCGTGCAATGCCGCGGAGGTCAGAGAGGGTGTCGGATTCCCCTGGAACCGGAGTTCTCCTGGAATTGGAGTCTCAGACGGTTCTCAGCTGCCATGTGGGTGCTGGGGATCGAACCCGGGTCCTCTGTAAGAGCGGTCGGCACTCTTAACCGCTAGGCCATCTCTCCAGCCCCAAGACTTATATATCTTATGGCTTGTTCCAAAGCAGGTGGGTCAACTACAGGAACTGAAGCCAAATGGACTTTAATTGAAGGAAAAGGATCAGGCAAGCAGCCAGTCATCTAGCATTGACTCATGATCAGTCAACTCTTATGCATAAGGTAAAATGCTGATGAAGAAGGAAGGACCCCTCTGCCCCAAGGAGATCCTTACTTAATTAAGGAGACATGTATTTCAGGGTGAAATAATAAAAGAGAAATTCAGTTGAAATGGCAATTAGGGGTGAACACTACCTGAGTAAACACAAACTGATCATTAATGGTATGAGCATCTTTCACTTTCATGCCCAGAAAGAGAGGCAGAGGACCCAACTTCTTATGGATACAGACATGCAAATCTGACAATAAGATTTGCAGTTTAGGCAAAGAAAGCCTTAGACTCCATCCCTTCTGATTAGAGGGCAGGCTGTTGTCCTTTGTAGTTATGAAAACTAATTGCCCCTGGCAGGACAGGTACAATCCATCATTCTTCTTTTTAATCCTTCAATTGACTCAAAATACTTACCTGTTCTACTACTAACTGCCCAATGCCACATCTTCTGTCCCCCTTCCTCTGGGAAATCTCCTATCTCAAAGCCATGCCTTCCCTGAAAATATGTACCTGTCACAAGAACCTCCTTGTCCTAGTCTTTATTTTCTCAAGACAATAGTCTTGCAATATTAAGCAGGTATACTTAGTATTAATTACCAATAATGGCTAATTCAGTTGCAAGACAACACTCTCACTTTCCCAGAAGGCTATAATACCTTACATAGGAAGAGATATTTTAGTACAGGGTGTTGAATGATCAGGACTGGATCCTGATACTGTTCTGATCTTATCAAGGAAACATTCATCAGTCATCAACCAACTGAACTGCCTCTCGCAGGCAGGACTCACAATAGATTAAGACCTATAGTAACTTCAGTTCTAGAAGGAGAAAACATGTGACCCCGGTTCTACTCCCATCAGGCCAGTCACATAAAAATAAAACAATAAATAAAAATAAAGTAAAATAAACTCCACCAATAAATTTCTTATCTTTCACATGACAACTATTTAATCTTCATTGAAATAAGTTATTATTTTTGTACTGTTTGCTTGTTGGGAAGTTCTGGCTAGCATGACACAGACCTAAAGCTGTGACTTGGCAGCCAAGGGCTTCTGCGAGGGCTGATCACTGGTCTTTGGCCTAGGGCTGACTGTTGAAAATTCATCAACCAACCTTCTACCCCTGCTAAGTTCAGGCCTAGAGCAACAGATGGCTCAGGCTTTACATCTGTTTGTATGCTAGAGCTTCTTTAGAGTTGGACCAGAGCTGTCAGTCATCATTAAGTTAGGCTGGGTCCTGGTTGCTTCACCATGGGCCTGCAGTGGAGTCTTCTGAGCCCTTGTCCTTTACTGGAGGTCACTTGAACCACTATCAACCACCATGACAAAGATGTTAAGAGGAAAGAAATCCTCAAGGACATCCTGTTCCTTTTCGATAGCATTCCATCTTTCTTTTTTCCTTATATAAAAGCATCTGCATTGTTTAAAGATAAACATACTCAGTGCATTTTACGGCATCTAGATATAAAGTGGGTTCCATTTGCTCCTGCTTTGTATTTGCTACAGTATCTCCTCTAACATTCAGAATAAATTTTTAGGGCTTATTTTCATTTTCTATACAAAGAATTGAAGTTCATTGGGATAAATAATCCTCCAAGATCACTGAATGATTGAGTCTGGACTTCAATTAAAGTTTGCCTTAACTCCAAAGCCCCTGCCTTCTCTTCTCCATGTCCCTTGTCAAAATACCATTCCTGTGACTCTTATTAATTGCTCATTAATTATTTCCACAGACTGTCTCAACATCTTTGAAATTCACCTTAACAACAAAGAGGCGAAACGAAACAATAACACACGTGGCTTTTCTGAGAAACTCTCAAAATGAATAGAGACCCATTCATATCAGAATCCGAGGTGGCATTCAGAGAAGGGGGAGAGAATCATGTCTGCTCAGCATTCAAGTTACCTGGATCTGTCTCAAGACTTTCTAGACCTTATTCTCTGGGAAAAGGTTTTGGTTATTTGTATCTTTAGTGAATCTTCAAGAATTACAAAGTCCACAGTTCTACAGGAGTACCTGACAAGGAGGAATGAAGATCTCTTGGAAGATTGAATTTCTGTGCATCTCAGAAAGTTCAAATGAGATTTTTTTTCAGTAGGCTATGGCATACATATGGCTCATTAAGTATTTATAGCACTTGTGCAGTAGAGAAGTCATTTCTTGATGCAACAACATGCAGCAGTGGAATAAATGGAGGTGCCAAGTTTCCCAAGTCCTGGTCTTTTTGTTTGGCATGAAAGAAACAGAAAAATCTCATGGTGTTTAGACTCTGCTTTATGAGACAGTAGATCTGGTAAGACAAGAAGACAAGTGACTAGAATTATACCGATTCGATCAGCAAAACAACAGCCCCTGAAACAAGTACAAAGTCCATAGCCTCCTGTCCTCTTGTGTAAAGTAGACAAATGGCCTGTAGACACTGCAGCTGAAACAATTAAGTAAACTGTTATTAACACAGCTGTTGGCATGTCAGCATTGTTGGTAAAATATCTGTTACTCTTGTGAGTTCAAGGCCAGCCTGGTCTACAGTGTGAGCTCCAGGCCAGCTGGAGCTGCAGGGAGACCCTGTCTCAAAAAAGAAAAAAAAAATCTGTTACTCTTTCAGGACTGAAAAAAGTCCTGTCTTTTTCTAGAAGTACCATCAACATTACAATTTCTCAAAGAACCAGATACTAAGGAAAAGGGAACTAATTCAGATGAGGCCTGGGAAGGTACAGTTGTAGTACCCAGAGAACAATCCATGGCAGCCATAGTTTTAGTTTTGAATTAATGAGTTTATTTTGGAAGAGAGAGAGAGAGAGAATAAAACATCATCAAATGAAATTAGGTGTGCAACAGAAACTGACTAGAAGCCCTTTCATAGCAGCCAGCTAGAATTCTCCAATAGAAATTTCAAAGTATCCCATCAGGTGAAGCTTCCAAGTAAAAGAACACATAGGAACAGATAGAGATAACATCATCAAATCAGGTGTTCAAAACACCCAGCAGAAGCTACCTGACTGGGGAAGTTGAGGCAGTTAGCAGGCATTCCCAATTGAGCTTTCTGTCCATAGCTGAGCTTCTTATGGCTGAACTTCCTTGGCTCAACTTCAGCTTCTTTTGCCTACTACAGGCACTTTTATATTATGGCATAAACAATGGTAACATCTGTTGAAAATGGTTTACCTTCTAGCTGTTGTAAAGGGAACAATGGTTTTTCTCTTGGACTATTTTGCTATTCTCTTCTTTTCCTGTCATGGAATTAGGGAGTTCAGCCCATCCCCAGACCCTGAAGGATACTTTGAGACAAACATACATGGGTCTCAAATGGGGCAAAGGTAACTGTTTCTAAAGCCAGATTCTAGTGAGTTCAAACAGCACTTGAGGGGCTGGAGGGACGGCTCCGTGGTTAAAAATACTAACTGTTCTTACAGAAGACCCAGGTTCAGTTCCCAGAAGCCACATGGCAGCTAACAAACATCTGTAACTCCAGTTCCAGGGAATTTGATGCTTTCTTGTGACCTCTGAGAGCATTGCATGACATAGGTGTATTTACATACATGTGGTTAAGACACTCTCATACACAAAAAAGTATTAAAAAACAGAACTCAACAATTTGCCAATATAATATGAATTATACCAAGCTGTTAAATCTTTGAACTAGAGATACAAGCTTGCATTCTTTTTTTTAAAAAGAAAAAAATGTAAATCAAGCCAGGCATAGTGTCACACGCCTTTAATCCCAGCACTTGGGATCTCTGTGAGTTTAAAGCCAACGTGGTCTCCAGAGTGAGTTCCAGGGAGACCCTGTCTCAAAAAGCCCCACCCCAAATGATGTAAATCAAATGATTGGAAACTTTTCACTAACATTTAATAATATACACTCCCTAAATGGTGCTGGAAGCATGACTTCTATCATCTTTTATTTTTCCACCTTCACAAAGGACTGGGGGCTATTCTTATTCATTTCTGCTGATGAAAAGACGATGCTTAGAGAGGTAAGCTTGTCATCCGTACCAGCTTGTGGAACTGCAGAGGACCTCTGACCCCAGGGCCTGTGTCAGACACCGCACCACCTCCCTCTAGCCTGTGCCAACTATGGCACCATGTCCGTCTATTCTTGCACATTGCCATATCCTCACACAGTGTCTCTGTTATCTCATTCTGTTTCCTTTCCAGCATTATGGGCAGGCGTGGCCCCCAATTTGAATTGTTGCCTGTGGTTGAATGACACTAGGAACACTGACTGTCTTGCCACTATTTTGAAAATGTTCCACAGCAATGATCTCATTTTCCTTGTCTGCCTTTACTTTCTGGCAGAGAAAGAACTTACCAAGTATAGACAATCCATTTTTAAGTTGACATAGTGTTTGGTTTAGAGCAAAATGTCTAGAGATAACTTAACTGTGAGTACCGCCCCACGGTTTTCTGTGTAAAAGTGATTTGGGACAAGTTAATTAACTTCTTTACTCTTTTTTAAAAAAAAATTTTTATTTATTTATTTTCTATGTGTATGAATGTACTGTCTGCATGCAGGTTTGTGCACCTGTGTCGTGCAATGCTTCGGAGGTCAGAAGAGGGTGTCGGATTCCCCTGGAACTGGAGTTCTCCTGGAATTGGAGTTACAGACGGTTCTCAGCTGCCATGTGGGTACTGGGGATCGAACCCGGGTCCTCTGCAAGAGCAGTCGGCGCTCTTAACTGCTAGGCTATCTCTCCAGCCCACTTCTTTACTCTTTAACCTCTATTCTATGAAATAGAAACAAATACTACAAATACTCAAGAACTGAAAGAAAAATAAATATTGGTGGGGCTGGAGAGATGGCTCCTTGGTTAAGAGCACTGGCTGCTCTTGCAGAGGACCCAGGTTTGATTCCCAGCACCCACACAGCAGCTAACAACCATCTGTAACTCCAGTTCCAGGGGGTCTGACTCCCCCTTCTGATATCTGTGGGCATTGTACAACATAGGTGCACCTACCCATATGCAGACAATACATTCATCCATATAAAATTTTAAAAAAATTAAAAACCTTACAGAAGTTTACTGAATGGTCAGATAAATGTTTTCTTTTTTCGTTATTTTATTTTATTTTATTTTTTTTCCATTCTACATTGTACAAGATTAGCACATATCACTTTTTTTAAATTATATTTTAAGGGATTCACAATATAAGAGCACCATTGTTTTCAGATCGCATTGACTGATGTTGCTCAGTTTGCCATATAATTAGGTAATTGGTGCTAGCATCCACAGATGAGGGATACCATTCGTCCTTTGTTTTTCTGGGACTGTGTTACTTCACTCAGCATGATATCTTCTAGCTCCAGCCATTTACCTGCAAAGCTCATGATGTCATCTTTCTTTACCGCCACATGATGTCATCTTTCTTACCGCCATCTACTCCATTGTGTAGATGGACCACATTTTCTCTATCCACTCGTCAGTTGAGGGGCACTTGGGTTAGTTTCAGCTCCTTGCTATTGTGAAGAGAGCTGCGATAAACATGGCAGTGCATGTATCTCTGCGGTAAGATGAGTCTTGTGGGTACATACTGAGGAGTGGTATGGCTGGAATGTTTTTAAAATGCAGATCTTAGCCGGAGTTGTGGTACGCTTCTTTAATCCTAGCACTGGGGAGGCAGAGCCAAGTGGATCTTTGTGAGATGGAGGTCAGCCTGCTCTCCATAGTGAGTTCTAGGCCAGCTGTCGCTAACGGGAGAACTCCTGCTATGGAGGCAGAAGGCATATGGCAGCTGCTTGCTCACACCTCAGTGGACCAAGAAGCAGAACGGACAGGAAGCAGAGCCAGAATATAACCTTAAGGTCTGACCCCTAGAGATCTACTTCCTCCAACCAGCACCAAATCCCAAAGGTTCTACAGCCTCCAAAACACTGTCACCAGCTGGGGACCAACTCTTCACACACATGAGTCTGTGTGGGAGGTGTTACACCTTCGCAACAACATAGGAAGAAGCGTTTGTGGTGCAAAGGACTTCAGTTTTGGAGTCATCTGGGCCAGCATTAAATTCCCGCTTCATTAGTTCCACAACATAAGACCTAAACCAATTTTCTCATCCATGCTGAGCTTTTATTGAGTCAGGCTAAAAAGCAGGGGTACTATTGAGAAAATCACTTTGAGTTTTAGTATAAGAAATAAAATGTATCTGACACAGCAACTGTAACATGGATCCCACATCTCCCTGTAATAGCAGTTGCTATTATTTATTGTTTAGTTGCTTTGCAAACAATAGTTTATTTCCATGAGATCATTGATAGAAGTGATATTAACCTGGTTGTCTACAGATGAGATGTAAACTTAGTGAAATTAATTGGGCTAAAGTCAACTTGGCTAGGACCTGATGGAGGCACAATTTGACCTGATCTTGAGTCTAAACTCTAGCACTTTTCTTCTTTTATGCTACCTTTTCCTCAGCATCTTCTTATTTTCCTCTAATTCCTTTAGACTTTCAAAGGTGACCACATGGCATTGAAGACCACACATTCTTTTTTTATGTGTTTATTGATGTTTTGTGTGTTTCAGAGATCATTTTTTGGTTCGGTTTAGGCATAGTCCTCCTACCCCCCCGATCATGCACTCTGCCATAACTGTCCTGCATCTTTCTCTGTCTTTTTTTATGTTTAGAAATTCACATTTTCCTCCATTAATTTTATATTACTCTAAAATATACATACTCTCCACCCATATACAGTAATTACAAAGTCTGAAAATAAGTGGTGGGGGGGTTCTAGAGCCTGTTGAGAGATTTACATTATAACAACATAGTTGCTTTCAGGTAAACAGAACTATAACAATAATGTTGTTCAGCTTGCCTTTCACTTGGGGATTTGGTGTTAGCATCCACAAATGAGGGAAGCCATTCGCCCTTTGTTTTTCTGGGACTGTGTTACTTCACTTAGCAAAATGGTTTTGAGCTCCATCCATTTACCTGCAAAGTTCATAATGCCATCTTTCTTTACTGCTGAATAGTACTCCACTGTGTAGATGTACCACATTTTTGTCATCCGTTTGTCTGTTGAGGGGCATTTGGGTTGGTTCCAGGTCTTTGCTATTGTGAAGAGAGCTGCAATAAACATGGATGTGCCTGTTTCTTTGTGGTAGGATGAGTCTTGTGGGTATATACCCAGGAGTAGTATGACTGGGTCAGGTGGTAGGCTCATTTTGAGCCTTTTAAGGGTTCTCCACACTGCTTTCCATAATTGTTGTACAAGTTTGTATTCTCACCAGCAGTGGATGAGTGTTCCCATTTCCCCACAACCTCTCCAGAATTTGGTGTTGTTTTCTTGATCTTAGGTAGTCATATCAGAATGAGATGATATCTGAGAGTGGTTAGAATTTGCATTTCCTTAGTTATTAATGATGTTGAACACTTTTTAAGATGTTTCTCAGCCATCTTTAATTCCTCACTGGTGAAGTCTCTGTTCAGCTCTTTACTCCATCTTTTGAGGTGGTCATTTGTTTTCTTCTTTGTTTTTTGAGTAGTTTATATATTTTTGATGTCAATGCTCTGTCAGAGGCACAATTTGACCCTGACCACCACCTTCAGTGGTGAAGATTTCCTCCCATTCTGTGAGTTTTCTCTTCACTTCCTTGATTGTTTCTTTCACTGTACAGAAGCTTTTGAATTTGATGAGGTCCCAGTGCAGCTGCTGTCTGATTTAGAAAGTCTTTTCCTATGCCTATGTCTTGTAGGTTGTTGCCAACTTTTTCTTTGACCACACATTCTTAAAGACACAATGTTAGATATCCATTAACTGGATTCATTTGTTCATTCTTAAGACTTTCATAAAAGTCAAAGCAGCTTGTATAAGCCAATCACAGCCAGGAAGCAAACACAACTGATGCTGTGATGGAGTTTATCTTCTAAAGAATGATGAGCTTAGGGGCCTGTCCATTGGCTCTTTTTACCTTGTGCTTCTGAAATAACTGAAGGGAACAGGTTGAATTCTTCTGTCCCAGAACTGGTTTGGAGGTATCACGTTGACTTAATCTGAAATCTCTCATGAAAACTCAAGCATGAAATCTGATATAATATTCTCACGTGCTTTTCCCCTGAATTGTGATTCAGCAAGTGCCCCTCTAGTAGCTTACTGGGCATGTTTATCTCTCATTGATTTCGAATTGCTTCTTTTCCTACCTGTACATGCAAGGAAGGCTCCTGGGTTTCTGTGTTTGGAAATGGATACACCTGATCATTCAGGGAAGGGATTGGCTTTACAATTTTCCAAGAGTGGCTCATTCAAGTAGGGAATCCTGCTAAGTGACAGACTCCCTTCTAGCTTAGGAGTGAGATAAGCAAATACCACAGTAGCAAACCACTCCCATGACATGGGCCTCCTGGTAGGTTTCAGAATCCAGGAGATATTTAAAATATCATACAGGGCACACACACCTGTACATATCTGATCCTGAGAGATTTGTTTTCATTTCTGGTGAGAATACTTTTGTGAAGAAATGAGATTATTTTCTTCTAAAAGGACAGGGAATATTTATCTTTCTACCCTGGAGATATATAGACGATTTTGCTGTTTTGTAGAAGTGGACTTTGAAATGATATAGTGTTCCATATGAGTCACTATTTGTTATACTCATAGTCCATCACCTCTGTCATAATTAAATGGATCCAATATACCAATGAAAGCAGAATGTTTATTTCTTAGTAGCTACCAGAAATCTCCCTTAAAATTGCTTCAGGGAAACTCTCACTTGTCCTGCTCTTTCTTGCTTTGCTCTTATGTTTATAGCACGATGCATGTGGGCTAAAAACTTATGGCTCCTTCTGTTACTTTGAACCTTTGGATCCATGACCCAGTTTCAGTTTTGTTATCTGTGACAGATGCTTCCAGTGACTCCTCATATCCCCTTGATGTCTGCCATTCCATCATCTGTGGCTTCTCACTGAAAACACCACTGTCTGCTTGAGAGCTTCCTCGGGCTGCAGGAGGACTGCCTCTCCTCAAAGGCACAAGTCCCAGAGGTAACATCCTGTGAAAGCATCAGCAATGACAGATGGGAGTTGGCGGATGCATTCTCCAGCTTCCTGGTCTCTAGAAGGAAGTGATTCTGAGTCTCCCAGAGATTGTTCAATCAGTGTCCACTTTTCTACTGGTACTTTCTAGAACCACCCGAAATGAAAATATTCTTAGCCAATTCCTACCTCAGAGGAGTCCATCTCAGAGGACTCACTTGTAATACTGTCCCAGTTTTAGACATAATCCTTCTCTTATTCCAGCTGTTGATGAGAGAACCCCAGTCCTTAAGATGTATAGTAGTAGTTCCATGACAGATACCTGTGTCAGATCTAATCTTCTTCCAGGGTCCTTTGGGAAGGAGCCAGAGACATAGCAATGAACTAATCTGATATTACTTCATGACTTATGCATGTGAATATGTTACATAGACGGTTTGTAGAGAACTTCTCCCAAATCATGTATTTCAGTCACCATTTCATGTGAACTTAGCTTGCTATAGAGAGGCAGAAAAATACAGTGGCTAAGTGCTGGTTGGGTTCCGAGACCACACAGAACTGGGCTCAAATTTCAGTTCTGACTCTTACTATGTATGTGACTTTGAAACCTAGTACCTATGAGTCACGTAGTTCCTTTTTCTCTAGGGTGAGAATAAATACTATAACCTATTTTAGATACCTATCATGACTTTAATACTGTACTACTAAAATCCCTATCATAGAGGCTGCGGAGATTTTTCAGTGTTTAAAGTACTTGCCTGGCAAGTGTGAGGACCAGAGTTCAGATCCTCCAAATCCATATAAAATGCCAGGAGGGCAGGTGGGCCTGCCTATAATTCCAGCCTCAGAAGGCAGAGACAAGGAGTCACCAGAGCAAGCTGGCAGGCTGTATGGGTGAGAGCTCTGGGTTTGATGAGAGACCCTGCCTCAGTGAACAACATAGAAGGGTGACCCAAGATGATTCTGGACACCACCTTCAGTTTCTGCATGCAGGTACATACACATGCATGTGCACCTCTCACATATATACTCCCCATATGCGTGTGCCCACCACGTATGCCACATACATGAAAGCATGCATCCATACGTGCATATCACATACACACACGTGAAAATGGCAGAATTAAATAAGATAGCAAACTAACATTCCTATCAAAGATAGTAACTATTATTATCATTTCTTTGTGAATAATATGCCATAATCTGTTCCATGCATAGAATAGGGAAATTGGGTTTAAGTTTGAAGAACAAAAAGAATATGAGGATAAACAGAAAACTGAAGATTTCCTGCCACTGAATAAATGGAGCTCTTGGTGAGAAACTGATCCCTTTGGGGTGGATACATTGCTCCTCGTATTATATGGTTCTCTTCAAACAGAGCCTGGCATAGATAATCAGAGTGATTTGCAGGACAGTTCTCAGGTGGAACATTTAGGGACTGAGGGAAGAGGGATAGGATAGAGAAAGTGGTTATGTAAAGATGTAGATTCAGCTGAGCCCTAGATCCCAGGGATCTCAGCAGTGTGAAAGAAAGGCACTGCAGAATTGTTTTGCCTTGAGACAAAATAGTCAGTCCTTGTGTGGTACACCTCCAGGGGTGAAGTACAACCTCCTATAGATCTCTGGGCAAGGCATCTTTCATTTGCTGAGCACAATTCTCAGCAGAAGGGCACAGCTGGGGACTGTTCACACCCAGCACTCTCAGCAGCTGGGGGAATATATATGCTTCTTGGCAAGAGGATCTAAGTGGGGCTCCACCAGCTACTGCTACACTTCCCCATTTCTATAAAATGGAGAGCATATGATTAGTAGCAGGATCTTACAGTCATGTCCACTGTGACAATTAGGGGGAAAAATCCATCAGTGCTGACGTAACATAAAGCATTAATGTACCAGTTGTCCGCTTCTTCCTCAGTATCCCCAGAGGAATGACTTCTTGCTGGATGTAGTGGTTCTAACTACTATCAAGGAAGACTCGCGTGAGCATGTCTCACTCTGTTATCCCCCACAGCTTCCCGCTGATTGTAAGGAGTCTGAGTTTGCTCTAAGATCTCATTCGTTCAGCTACTGTGTAGTGGAAACTCTTGGAATGGCTAGATAGCCCCACTGTCCAGCGAGTTTTCACAAAACTCACCAGCCTATCTTTAGACAGACTGTTTGTACTATACAACGACATATTTTGGGTGTAGAAATGAACGTTTTTTTCTGAATATCACTTTCTAGTAATCTTCCCCTTTACCCCCATAACTTCTCTCTATGGCTAAAGCATTAGTAAGTAATATGGGACAGTGAAGGGGTTTAAATATTGGAAATAACAGAGAAGGACTTTGCTTCAGCTGTTTTATAGCTGTGCCCAACAGGATAAAATATTCAGAGTTTAAAGAAACTACAAAAGAGAGCTAACTAGAAAATCTTGAACCGAAAGGAAAATACTTAAAAACAGAACATTTACTTGATAGCTTTATGAATGGAGATGATCAAAGAAAAAAAAAAACTAGTCAAATATAAAAAAAGACTGGCAAAAAATAATATCTAAATGAAGAAAGAATTGTATATAAACAAAGGAATTAAACTTCACCCACGTAGGGCTCCGGAACCATTGTAAAAGAGGGGACAGAAAGATTTTAAGAGTCAGAGGTAGTGAATGACCATGAGACAGAGTCTTCAGGGTTCTGGGAACTCACTCATATGAGCTTACAGGAATGGTGACAGCATGCACAGCACCATGTGAACTCAAACCACACAAACAGCACAGAAATGGAGAACGGACAGGACCCCAACATTAGTGGAGTAACTATTGCCAGCTGATCACTGCTAAGTGAGGGAGAAGTAATTTTCTTTAAGGGAGTGATGCTACATAGTTGGCCAGTTTCCAGTGCATGAAGCATGCATCTGGGGACACAAACTTGACTTGATAGGCTTTAATATATGTGACAGAATGCATGAAATCCAGCAGAGATCTATAAGGGGGCAGATAGTAGAGTGGGAATAAATATGATTAAGATGTATGAAATGGATCAATAAAATGTATATTGGAAACAAACAAAACATTGGATTATTGCCTAGTTGTTGCAGGAAGTTGGAGATGAAAGAAAGCCAAGATTCTTTTCTGGAGCTTGGGATTTTTTTTTTCCTCAAGTATTTAGCATTTAAATTTCTGGGATGAATGGTTTAGCCCTATTATCTCCTTCTTCTAGACTGCCTATAGAAATGGACTTTGTTTCACAAGCACTTGCTATTTTTAGCTCCGTCCTCAGGGACATTAGTTTACCATGAAGAGGGCACATTAAAATGCTATCTAAATAAAATGACATGGTTATTAGTGGGATAATTAATAGGATCCCAGGCCTTAGTAGCTAGATTAACTAAACCAAGGTAAGAGACTGTTAAATAGGAAAGAAAAACATATTTAAGGAGAATCCTAGAAGAAAGGAATGATAAAGCAGAAAGCTATTTTAACTAATAGCAGATGAATGTAGCTCATCTGATAAAACATAAAGTTACAGATTCCATAAGCTCAGTTAGTCCTAAGTAATAAAATATAAGAATCAAATCTCAAAGTCAAATTTCAAAAACTGAAGGTAATGGGAAAAAGCATCAATTGTTTACTATTGTCTTTGATGGTCTCAATTTTGCTTTTATAGTAATGCTTTTTTGTTAAAACATGCATATTCATATCTGGTTTATACCCTTTTTCACTACAATATGTCTCTTTTTAGTCTCTCCTTTCCAATGTAAAGTGCTTATTCTTTATCTGTAAATCTATTTGTCTACTCTTATGCCAACAAGCTACAGGTTTTCCTGGTGCCTATTTTTCTAATTGCATTGCTTTCGACCTCTGTCTTTATATGTAAATTATATCTCTTGTTGGTAGCATATAATTGCAAGTTGTTTATTCTAATCTATTTTGTCAGACTCCTCCCCTTAATTGTAGTGTGTATTCCATTGACATTTAAGCAATTATTGGTATAATTTAGAACTAAAGAGAGGAGCTTGGTGTCTAATTTCTCCTTATTTAGATTTTCATTTTTGAAGTTTTGCTTAATCTTGCATCTCAGTCCTTCGAAAAACTTGCATCTTAAATTTTATTCCTGATATTCATCAATAGAAATTAGCTGAATTTTATCAGAATCTCTTTTCCACGTACTTAAATTTTGTTCTTTTTTTGATTAGTCTTTGCTTTCAAATTAACAAGTACTGATATTTTGTTTGACAAATATTTATTTCATGAATATTCTATTAATATATTTCAAATGGTAGAAACATAGCAGGAACAAAGTCCTCATCCATTTGAAGCTTAAATTATGAAGAAATGCAATAAAGCCATAAAACCTATAGTACGTTAATGTAGTAGAGAACAGTAGGCACCTAGGGAATGAAGGTTTGGATTGCTGTCTTATGCAGGATGGTCAAGAAGGCCTCTCTAATGAGGTGTACTTTCTCATCTGCTATCTTTTTCTATTTGCTTCAATAGTTTCTTTTTTTAACTTAAAAAAGTTTTTGTGGGGGTAGAGAAAATAGCTCAGTGGGTAAGAGTGCTTACTATGCAAGTATGAGTTAGACTCTCTAGCACCTCCATAAAAAAGTTGGGCATGGATATGGGTGCTTGTAACACAGCATTGGGAGGTAGAAATAGGTAGAACTCAGTAGCTCGGTAGCCAGCCAGGTTTGTGAAAATGGTGAGCTTCTGGCTCAGTGAAAGACTGTACCTCAAGGGTATAAGAAGAGTTAAATAGGAAGACACTCAACATCTTCTTCTGGACTCTGTATATGCTCACAGTCGGGAGAAAGAGAGAGAGAGAGAGAGAGAGAGAGAGAGAGAGAGAGAGAGAGAGAGAGAGAGAGAGAGAGAGATCATTTAGTGGTATTTTAGGAGGACAAAAGTGAACACACATTTCTAATTTATTAGGATTAGCTGACATTTTAAACCACATTTTCTAATTGACAACTGTCATTCCCTTGCTCCCCAGATCTGTTCAGCTAAACAGGTGTATGAAAATTTTAGCTCCAACTGGACACTACTTCAAATGAGAGTCTATAGTTAAAATTTTCCTATGCCCTAGAAATTCTTACCCCAATCTCTCAAATTCTATCACTAGATACTAATTTATCAGCACATGGGGCCTTCTTCAATTACATCCCATTGAAAATTTTAAAGTCTGCATTGTGAGGACCCTATTGAGCTTTTCGTGTTTTATTAATCTCGAAGATTCTTTATGGAAAGGCTTTCTGTCTTTCTTGGATTGTTACCCAGCCAGTGCATGAAGATAGAGAGGAGATAGAGGTGCAAGGACCCCACAATTCTCTTGTGGAGGTTGGGTATTTTTTTCTCAATTATTTAGCATTTAAATTTCTGGGATGAATGGCTTAAACCTATTATGTCTTCGTTTTAGACCTCCTGTGGAAATGGACTCTGGTAAACACTTGTTATTATTAGCTCTTTCTTTAGGAACATTAGCTTGAAGAGGACACATTAGAATGCTATCTAAATAAAGTAGCATAATTATTAAACGTGATAATTAATAGAATGCCAGGTCTTAGTAGCCAGAAGAGCACTAAGTATGAAATCTTGTATCTGCTCTTTTGCCCAGGAAAAAAAAAAAGCAACATATTAAAGCTATATCTTTAAGGAATTAAATAACACTGTTTACTCTCTATGGTGAAGCAGATCTCCTTAAAAATAATAGGACAGTACATGAAAGGCTTTGGTCATTGGTAATGGAATATATACTATTTAGTTCAGTGAGTACTTGCTCACTGCCAGTGGGCTTATTTATTTAAAAACTATTTGTTTAATAATGCCTTTCATTTGGGCAGTTTGAGCATTAGTAAACAAGAATCAAACCCATTTCTCTCTTTTTGTAGTTCATCGTCAAGGGCAGTGGATTAATGAGATGATGCTCATAACGCCACACAGCTGTTATCTCCTTGGTGGTGCCATCCAGTTCCAGAGGTGCCCATCCTTTCTGTTGGAATCATGAGTTTCAAAGAGGAAAGAAATTTTGAGTTGCCAAGGCATTAAAAATGTACTAAAGCTCCGTGGGACAGAGCTAATGGGCATTCTTCCTTCATCATGCAATTCACGTAGCTTAACACAGCACCCATATACCATAGATGCTAATAAATTTTTATTGAAATAATAAAGAATGGGGATAAAGTAGTTTTAATATAATGTCAAATGAATTCTTGTATACGCAAATGTAATGTGCCTGAAGCTAATAACACATCAGGGCCCACTTTAGCCTCCTTAGAATAGTTTTCTTAATGGCAGTGGCTGAAGCTTTATGCACAGTTGCTTGCCCTAACAATGGATTTAAGAGTGGTTGCTAGCTATTCAATTGGCTTGCAGAAATAGGCAATCATTTTCATTGTTCAGATGATTTAAATAAGGCTGCCATTCTTGTTCCCCATATAGGAATTGTCCAAATAATAGAATAACTTTTCATTTTTTAATTTTTATACACATTTTATTAATTTTATATTATGTGTATGAGTGTATTGGCTGTACACGTGTCGTGCAGTGCACAGGAGGGTCAGAAGAAGACATCAGATTCCCCTGGAGTTATAGATGGTTGTTAGCCACCATTTGGGTGCTGGGAATGGACCCCAGGTCCTCTGCAAGAGCAACCAGTTCTCTTAACCACTGAGCCAATACTCCAGCTCCCAGAATAACTTTTTAAAGACTAGAATAAGATTCAGATAAAATGTAAAAAAATAATTACATTATTTATTTATCAAATACATATTGAAAGCCTGTAATGTGCCAGGCTCTGTGAAAATTCTTAATACAGGAAATATAATGACACTGTTTCATTCTTTAATAAGTTTATGGTTCATGAAGGAGAGAGATGCTGAAACAGGCAATCACCATGTGGTGCAGATTTGAATAGGACAATGTACAGTATTATAGGAGGACAAAGGAAGAAAAATTATCAAAATATATAAAATATGTGGGCTGGAAGTAGAATTGGTTATCTGAGAAGTGATGTTTTGCCCAGTTATTTTGAAGTAAGTAAAGATTTGTAGTGGAGAGAAGGCTATTTCATACATGTATTGGCAAAAGATCATGACATGTATTGGTGATAGAATTTAGCTATGCGTACCTACAAGGCACAGGCATGAGCGGGGATAGAAAAGTGGTATTGGGAAGTGTGACTGGAGAGATAAAGTTAAATCATGAAGAACCCAGCATGCCATGTGTTCTAGTTAGATTTCTGTTGATGTGACAAATATCCCAATCATAAACAACTTTAGCAGAGAAACGGTTTATCTGGCCTGTAATTCCAGGTCACAGTCCATCACTGAGGGGAGTCAAGGCAGGAACTCAAGATGGGATCTTGAAGGTATATCTGTCTGCTGTTTCTTTTATTTATTTATTTTTTTTGAGAGTAAGCTTGTATCTTTATTTTTTTAACTAATTAATTTATTTTTTATCAAATCTAGACCCGTGTCCCCCCCACCCCATTCCCCCCACTCCAAAGAGCTCATGCATTCTGCCAAACATGCTTTCTCTCTCTTCGTCAGTCTTTCTCAATACTCTCCATGTGGTAGTTTTTTGACTGTTTGGGGCAGAATTAAACTGTTTCAGTCAGTTCTTCGAAGGCAGTCCTTTTTCTGTTGTTGTTTCCTCCAAGATGCCCTCACTCCCAACTGCTTTGGTTAAAAGCTCAAGGAGCCATGCAAAAGAAATACTTACAAAAAGGTAATTGGCACTAGCATCAAGAGATGAAAGGAATAAACATTCGTTTTTTTTCTGGGACTGCGTTACTTCAGTTAGCAGGATATCTTCTAGCTCCAGCCATTTTCCTGCAAAACTAATGATGACGTCAATCTTTCTTTACTGCTGCATAACTTCATTGTGTAGATGTCCACACAATTTTCTCTATCCACTCCATCAGTTGAGGGGCATTTGGGTTGGTTCCCAGCTCCTTGCTATGTGAAGAGAGCTGAAATAAAAAAATAATTTGTGTGTGTGTGTATCTCTGTGGTGGGGTGGTCTTTGAGGGTACAGCCTAGGAGTGTATGGCTGGGTTGGGTGGTAAGTTCAGTCCAAGTCTTCCAAGGGTTTTCTCCACACTGCCTTTTCCATTGTGGCTGTACGAGTTTTTTACATTCCCACCATCAGTGGATGATTGTTCCCCTTCCCCACAATCTCTACAGCACTTGTATCATTGGTTTTTCTGTTCTTGATCCTAGCCAGTCTTATTGGATTAAGATATCTTAAAGTGGTTTTTGGATTTGCTTGTCCTTAATGATTAGTGATGTGGAAAACTCTTAAGGTGTTTCTTAACATCGTTACTTCCCCAATTGTGAAGTCTCTGTTCAGTCTTTGCTCCACTATTAGTGTGCCATTTTGTTTTCTTTCTTCTTTGTTTTTTGAGTAGTTAACATATTCTGGAAATCAATGCTTGTCAGATGTTTCTGTGGGGTGAAGGTTTCCACCCACGCTGTGGGATTGCTCTTCACTTCCTTATGCTTTTGATGTACAGAAGCTATTGAGTTTATGGAGGTCCCATTTGTCAATTGTCACCCTTAATACTTGTGGCACTGCTGTCTGATTTTTAGGAAGTCTTTTCCTACAACCTATGTCCTTGTAGCTGCTGCCAACTTTTTTCTTCTATTGATTGCCTTCGGAGTTTTGGGTTTCACGTTGAGGTCTTTGATCACACCTGGAGTTGACTTTTGTACAGGGTAGAGTAAGGGTTTAATGTCATTCTTCTAAAAGTGGTGAACCAGTTTTGCAAACACAACTTGCTGAAGATGCGTCTTTTCTCTTTCTCCATTTGGCTTCGTAGCCCCCATTTGCAATAGAAAATATAAGATGGCTGAAATTGTATGTGCTCAGATTTGGGATCTTAGGTTTTGTTTCCATTGGTCAACAGGCTGTTTTTTTGTGCCAGTACCAGCTGTTTTTTATGAAATATAAGCCCTGTAGTAATAGTTGAAAATCTGTAGAGATCCCCCCAGTGTAGCTCGTTTCGCTCAGGGTTGCTTTCCAGCTATTGGGATCTTTTGTTTTTCTCTAAATGAATTTGAGGACTTTTTTTTTCCAAACCTCTGAAGAAACTCTGTCGGTAGTTTTTGTTATTTAACAATTTGAATTGTGGTTAAATCTATACAAGTATTTTGGTAAAATGGACATTTTTACAATGTTAATTTTCCCAATTCCCATGAGCATGGGAGGTGTTTTCCATCTTCTGAAGCCCTTCTTCAATTTCTTTCTTTAAAGGTTTAAATTTTTTTTGTAGAGAATTTTAGTGTACTTTGTCAGGTTTGTGCCTAGTTGTTAAGTGTTTGAGGCTGTTATGAGTAGGAAGGTCTCCTTTGAGGCTTTCTCCATGAGCTTGTTTTTGGTGTAAAGAAAGTCCATTGGTTTTTTTTTTTTTTTTTTTTAGGTTAATTTGTATCCTACCTGCCGACTTTGCTGAAGCTGTTAGTCATTTCGAGGAGTTTTCACTGGGGAGAATTTTTAGCATCCCCTTAAGGAAAAAAATCAATACAAAGCAATATGGATGGTTTGACTTCCTTTTTTCCAATAAGTACTCCTTAATTTCCCTTTCTTGCCTTATTGCTCTAATCAAGTGTTTTCAAGCACTATATTGAGAGAGTGGTTGACAGGGGGCAGCCTTTCGAGTTCCTACTTTAAAGGGAATGTTCTGTCGTTTGCCCTTTAGGATGATATTGGCTGTGGGTTTCGTGTAAATATGGCTTTGATTACTTGAGGAATGATCCTCCAATCCAATTCCCTCCAATCCAATTCCGTCTAGGACTTAAGCATGAAGGAATGCTGGATTTGTCAAGGCTTTTTGAGTATCAATTGAGATGATGGTGTGGTTTTGTCTTTCATCCATTAATGTGTTTTGATGATGTTATTTTGATTTTTTCGTATGTTGAATCATCCCTGCAATCTCTGGTATGAATCCAACTTGGTCATATGGATGAGCTTCTTGATGTAGGTCTGTATGGTGCGATTTGGCAGTATTCTGTTTAGAAGTTTTGGCATCTGTGTTCATGAGGGAGATGGGGGTCTAGATTTTCTTTTTAGTTTGTATCTTTTGCTGTTGTTGGTAATGAGCAATGCTGGCTTCATAGAAGAATTTGGGAAATTCCCCTCTGCTTGTATCCTTTCTAAACAGTTTCATAAATAATGGTTGTAGGTTATTTTGAAATTTGTTATAGAATTCTGCCGTGAAACCCGTCTGGGCCTGGGATTTTATTATTTTGGAGGTGTTTTTTACATTACAATCTTCAGATTTCTTCAGGGTATTAATGGAGCTGGTTTTAAGCTGTCGATACCTCTTCTTGTTTGAGCTTGGGTGATTCCCAGGATTTCAATATTCATCCATTTCTTCTAGGTGTTCAAATTTGGTAGACTATAGGTTCTTGAAGTATTCCTTTATGATTTCTGGATCTTTTTCCTGTCTGTTGTGATATTTCCCTTTTCATCATGGGATGGTATTTGATTGGAGTTGTTCCTTCTTTCCTTTGGTTAATTGGGCTAGAGGTCTTTTTATCTTGTTTATTCTCTCATTTTTTTGTTTATTCTTTCAAAGAACCCAACTTTTGATTCATTGATTTTTGTTTTTTTATGGCTTTCCTGTGTTCTTATTTCATTGAATCCTGCTCTGATTTTTGTTATTTTCTTTTATCTGTCCTGTTACGTTTAATAGGGTTCATCTGTTGTTGCCTCTCAAGTGCTTTTTTAGAGATGGTAAATGTATAATGACTCACTGGTGCTCTGCCTTCGGTGTTTTCCTAATGTGGCCACCCAGGCTAAACTTCCCGCTTAGGACTGTTTCCAAGGTATCCCATAGGTTTTTGTTGTATTGTATTGTCATATTGGTCACTCAGTTCCAGGAAGGCTTTTATGTTCTTTCTTTAGCTCGTCCTTGACCCATTCATTATTCAAAAGAGTATTGTTTAGTCTCCAATGGGTTCTTGTAGGTTGTGGGGTTTGTCCTGGTGTTGATGTTGACTTTATTGCACTGTGTTCTCAAAGAATGCATGAAAATGATTCAATCTTTTGGTATTTGTGGAGATTTCTTCTGTGACCCAGTATGTGGTCCATTTTTGAGAATGGTATTTTCCATGGGGTGCTGAGCAGAAGGTACTGTCAATGGTATAGAGGGTGGAATATTTGGTAGAGGACGTAAGGAGGTCCATTTGGTGTATCATAGCATTCAGTGCAGATGTCCTCTCTCTGTTTTTTTCTTTGTCCTGTTGACCTATCCAAAGGACTCAGTGGGGTATTGAGTCCCCTACTATTAGTGTAATCTTTACTCTGGGTTATTGTGTGACTGGTGGTGTGGGAGAAAATTGTCTTTAATAAAGTTTGGTGCACCAGAGTATGGGGCATGAATATTCATAATTGTGAAATATGCTTGGTGAATTGTTCCTTTGAGAAAAAATGGAATGGCTTCTTTGTCTTTTTCTTATTTCTTTTTACGTGAAGTCTATTTTTGTCTTATATGAAAATACAGACACGCTGTGTCTTTTTAGTACCATTTGTTGGAATATATTTTTTCCATCCTTTCACTTTAAGTGGGTGCCTGTCCTTGAAGGTTAAGATGTGTTTCTTTCAGACAGCATATCATTGGGTCTGTGTTCCAATCCATTCTTCCAGTCTATGTGTTTTGATTTGGGATTTTAGTCCATTAATACTTAAGGTTATGACTGATAGGTTTGTTGTTGCTCATCCTTTTGCCTTGTTATCCATTGCGGTTTGGGTTTAGGTTTAGGTTTAGGTTTCTACTTCTGCTAGCTTTTTATTGCTTTCTCTTTTAACTGTTGACTGAGGATGGTTTGCTCATGTCTTCCATTCTTTGAAATTACTTCAAGTTCTCTGAAGGGTTGGTTGTCCCTACATGTTTCTTTCAACTTGTTTTATGTCATGGAAAGTTTTCCCTCCTCCTTCAATTTTATCTCGACAGTTTTGCTGGGTATAGGAACCTGGGTTGGCATATATTGTCCTTTAACACTGGGAATGCTTTGCTCCAGGTTTCTTCTTGCTTTCATATTTGCATCGAGAAGTCAATTGCAATTCTGATAGGTTTCCTCTTATAGGTCATTTGTTGTTTTTTCTCTTGTGGCTTAAGGATTTTCTCTTTGTTTTTGGGTTCTAGTGTTTTGATTATGATGTGGCATGGAAAATTTCTTTGCTGCTATCTTGTCTGTTTGAGTTCTAATTTGCTTTTCTTGTATTTGTATTGGGTTTGTCTTTTTTTTTTAGTTTGGGGAAATTTCATCTATTATTCTGATGAAGATCTGACTGATCAATACCATTCCCTGGGGATGCTTCTCCTTCCTCTACTCTGATGATGCAGAGTTTGATCTTTGCATAGTGTCCCACATTTCCTGGTTGTTCTACTTTTGTTACTTTAAAATTTTTCATAGTCGTTCCTTGAGGTTTTAGTTTGTTCTGTGTTATCTTCCAGTCTGATAATCTTTGTTCTGCTTCTTCCATTCGTTTTCTGAGGCTTTTTCCCATTCCTTTCTCTTGATTGGATGAGTGTTTGATTCCTTTTTGTTTCCTCTTCTGATTTCCTTTTTCATTTCAAATTGTGTTTTCTTTAGTATTTCTACGTCTTTTTGGAGCTTCTCAATCTCCTCTTTAGCTCTTTGCTTTGCTGTTGGGTTTCCTTAAGCTTTTTCAAGCATGGGATCTTTTCAGTGTTTCCAGTTCCTTCCAGAGTTTGTCATTCTCTCTCTCTAGGTCCTTCTTGAGGTCTTCATTCTCTTTTCTTAGTTCTTTGATTTGCTCTTTATAATATTGTAATTTAAATTGTAGTTCTTTAAATATGTTCCCAATTGTGTTTCTGATATTTGTGTCCTGGGCCATCTCCTGGGGGATCCCACTGAAGGAATCTTCCATAGGGTTGGTAGAGCTTGATGCGGGATTATCCTGCCCCTTTCCCGTGTTGTCTCTTCTTCGTGTTCCTGGAATGTGAGCTTCTCCTTCCATGTATTCCAATGTAAGTCCTAAATGCCTCTTCACTGTGTTGAAGGCTTGCTTTGCCTGCCTCCTACAGATGCCTTCGTGATCCCAGTTGGCGGGGGCGGGGGGGCTGTGGGTGGGCTCTTTATCCCATGCCCCAGCACCTGCGCTTGCCTCAGCTGGTCTGGGGAGATCTCAGATCTCAAGACTGGCTCAACACCACCGTTTATACCAGCTGAGAGGATAACTCTGCCCCCACAGCCACAAAAGCCAATTAATCCAAAGGCAACTGGATTAACGGATTATCTATATTAAATCAATCAGCAATCAGCCTTGCTGAAGCACCCAGCTGCTGCCTACCTACCTGCGCTTGTCTCAGCTGGTCTTGGGAGATCTCCTGTCTCCTGTTCTACACAGTGTTGCCTTTGACCAGGGAACTCACTCCATAATCAAAGAAGTACAATGGGTACCACAGAGGATGTTGCTTGCTGTCTGGAAGGCAGGTTTATGCTCAGCTACCTTTCTACACAGTTCAGGACATCCTGCCCAGCGATGGTCCACACACAGTTGGCTGGGTCTTCCTGAATCAATTAACAAACAGGACAGTTCCACATTGTATTAGTTACTTTTCTCTTGCTGTGATAAAACACGGTGACTACGGGAATTTATAGGAAGAAGAGTTTATTTGAGCTTAGGGTTCCAGGTTCCAGAGGGATTAGAGTCCATCATGGTGGGGAGGCAAGAGCAGGAGCAGAAAGCTACCCTCCTCAAGCATCTTCAAGTAGGTACAGCAATCAGAAAGTGACCGGAAACCCAGTAAGGCTTAAGAACTCTCAAAGTCCACCCCAAATGATGTACTTCTTCCATCGAGGCCACACCTTCTAAAGCCTCTCAAATTTGACTCAGTTGTCTCTAAATGCAAATAATGAAGCATGACCCTCCTCAGTACATGGTTGTATTTGTTGCTTTTCTTTCTTTGAGGCAGGGTTTCATTATATAGTATAGACTGTCCTTGGACTTACTATGTAGCCCAGGCTGGTTTAAAACTCAGGACCCTACTGCCTCAATTTTCCATATGCTGAGGTTATGGGTGTACACCACCATGTCTTACTTCAGACAGTTCTTGATGAAAGGCAAGGGAATTGGATTTGAGATCTTCACCAAAGGGTAGTATTGCTATAGTAAAATAGTATTTTGCTGTGTAGGGAGAGGAGACACTGCTAAGTTCTTAGACATACTCAGTCTACCAAACAATGAAAGATTGAGGTCTGTATCATTTTCATTTAGTTTATTTGTAGTCTGTGCTATACCCCCCCATATTGTTAAATTAGTAAGTGAAGAAACCCACTTAGGTTAAATGAAGTAGCTAAAAGCACAGTACTTCTAAAGGTGAAATGAGATTTTTAACAAATATTTGCTTGATAAACATTTAACCACTGTAAACAGACCTTTGCACTCATCAAGTGTCTGAAGATCCTGCAATATTTTGCACTATTACAAATAGCATCAAGAAAAGAAAAGGTATATGGAATTATCAGGAGTCCTCCAAATGAGCAGGCCCAGCATGATATTCTCTCTGTCTGCTGGGAAATGAGTGGTCGTATTTGTTTTGGGGAAAGCTAATAGAGAAAATGTTGTATCTCCTTACAATCACCAAGAAGTGTGGAATCACGGGAGTCTTGGATTGCAGAACCTGGTACACTTTTCATGTTGTAGGGCTGAAGTAAATCCAGACTTTAGGAACCTTTGAAAATGTTTCATTTAGAATGAGCTCTAAAATAAAAGTATATGGAGTCTCAGTTCTTGAGTTCTTGGGGAAAAGAATTCAACAAGACACAAAAGATGCAGGAAGCAAAGTGTATTAAAGCAAGAATATGCTTGCAAAGACACAAGGAGTTTGTCCAATGGAATCCCCAGGATCTGCCATTCCAACCTTTATCTCTCCTGTCTACTCTTGTCTATGTTATCCTCTATCTGCCTCTTGATTGGTTCTTTTTTTTTTTTTTTTTTTTTTTTTTTTT
>VZQC01004791.1:563186-590470 GCA_009823505.1 Rhizomys pruinosus
ATCTCTTATAAAACCGGTAAAACTGCTTTCTTTAATTGACTACTAGACATGGGAACTGTGGAAGGGATTACTCTCTGTTCAGAACCAAATATAATACTAAAGTCCTAGGGCTATGCACTCAGGCAAAATATATTAATACAGGAGCTCTGACATCAGCAATGGATTGTTCTACCAGGTGGATGTTGGCCAGGGGATCCAAGGCCCCACAAAAGGTAAGGGCTCCTTGCCTCTAAGTTGGGATACCTACAGGAGGAGAGGCAATAAGACCCTGCTGCCGAAGACCTGACGTTAACATGGGAGGGATGTATTGAGACCACACATGCAAGTGTACAGATGGCCTCTGGAATGCCAGAGAGTGTTACCAAAGGCCACTAAACCAATAAAGCAAATATGGGTCTCCCTGAGTCAAGCAAGACTCCACCGTCAGCACCAGCTACACCTCACCTGCCTGGAAATACTGTGCAGCAGAGGCAGCCATGTGCCTGTATATCCCAAATCTAATTGGCTATTGGCTCTCCCCTTGGAGAAATAACCCATGGCTGATGCCACAAGCTTACATCCTCTACAGGTTAGATGTTATAAGGGATTCATATTTTAATAATAGAGTTGTATGCAGGTAAAGAAAAATATTACTTTACATTCCTACATTATATAGGCATATCTTTACTAAAAAAGAAAGAAAAAAGAATCATCCAGTGGCACTTTTTTGTTAATTTTTATTAAGTGCATTTCATACAACATTTCTTAATCAAATTTAGACATATTCCCCCATCCATGCCCACCCCTTACATCCTCTCCCCCGCCAGAGCTCATAGATTCTGTCATACATGTTAAGTCCTGTCTTGCATCTTTTTCTCAGTCTTTTATCACCTTTCCAGTTTTTTTAATATGTTTTTCTCTCTCTTTTTTGTTCCCTTTAATTTTATATTATTCCAAAATATGCAAATATACACTCCACACATAAATCAAAATTAAAAATTCTGAAAATATCCTATAGGTCAATTCCTAAACACATTTAGAGATTCACATTTTAACAGTAAAGTTGCATGCAGGTAAAAAGAATATGAATAGAATATGAATATATATCTTCCATTCATATATCATAATTACAATGTGTGACTACAAGTGGTAGGACAATTCTAGAGCCCATTAAGAGAGTCACATTGGAATAGCACAGTTGCTTTCAGATACAATGAAATATAATAATAAAGTTGTTCAGTTTGCCTGCCAACTGGCGATTTTGTGTTAGCATCCACAAATGAAGGAAACCATTCACCTTTTTTTTTCCCCCTGGGACTGTGTTACTTCACTTAGCATAATGGCTTCGAGTTCCATCCATTTACCAGCAAAGCTCATGATGTCATCTTTCTTTACAGCTGCATAGAACTCCATTGTGTAGATATACCAACTTGGGTGTTATCAACAGCTGTCTAATTGGACTTAAGGTGCACTCAATGAAAGGGAAGTAATGTGTAGTACTGTAGTGATTGCCAAATACAGATGGCTAGAGACCCTAGGAAAAAAAAAAAACTGCTTTTGTTATAGCCCTAGAATAATGTAATTTCTTACCATATTCCAAATACATATCCTTATATTTACAGACAAGTATACCTCTCACCATTCATCAAAAAATATTATTTTTGCAGCAGACTATTACAAAGTTCCACCACTGGTCAAACATAGAGAAAAAGCGTACCCAAAGCTCAGGAAACAGAGCACAAGAGTGGGTGGGGGGGAGGGGTGTTGGTGGTGGTGGTGGTGGAGAGAATATGAACACATCTCAACTCTCACCAGTGAAGCTTCCTCATGCAAAATAGAGTGATTAACCCAGAAATCTACAGAATAGAATAAGAGACTTCGCATGTCTCTGGGCAGGACACCTATTCAAACCTCTGCCACCTAAGGCTCAGGGACCATTTTGGAAGATGGGGCAGAAAGATTGTAAGAGCCAGAGATGGTGGATGACTGCAAGGAAGCAGAGTGTTGCAGGCAGCTGGGAAGTTACTCATATGAACACACATCAGTGGTAACACAACATGCATGTGATCCATTCAAGCTCACGCTAGACAGAATCCTAGCATAGCAATTGGGAAGTGGATTAAGAAGCCCTAACTTTAGTTGAAGATCTATTGGCAACTGGGCTGGATAGCTTTAGTGTCAACTTGGCACACCTGGGTTGAGGGAGCCTCAGTTGGGGAATTGGCTCCATTGGATTGGCCTGTGGCCACATCTGTGGAGTATTGTCTTGATGGTTGAGCAATGTGGGAGGGCCCAACCCACTATGGGTAGTGCCACCCTGGGCAGGTTGTTGTGTACTGTATAAGAAGGCAGGCTGGGCATGAGCCAGGGGAGCAAGCCAGTGAACAGCATTCCTCCATGGCCTGTGCTTCAGCTCCTGCCTCCAGGTTCCTGCCCTGAGTTCCTGCCTTGGGCTCCCTAAGTGATGAACTGTGACCCAGGAGATGTAAGCTGAATAAACCCTTTCCTCCCCAAGTTGGTGTCAGTCAGAGTGTTTTGTCACAGCAATGGAAGACAAACTAGAACAGAAATTGGTACCAGAAGAGTGGGGTATTGCTGTGACAGACCTGACCTTGGTGTTTTGGGGAAGGATTGTGGAGGCGTTTGGAACTTTGGGCTGGGAAGATCATTGAATGCCTAAAGATTGTTGCTGTGGAGCTTGGAGCAGTTTTGCTGAAGGAGTTGTAGAAGATGGAGGCCTGGCTTGTGAAGTTTCTAGTTTCAAAGGGGAGCAGAGATCATCAGGACTGTGTAATCTGTGGGTTCTGGTCAGCTGGGGCTGACAAATCAGCTGTACGTAACAAGGGACCAGAACCTGAAGTGAAAACTTTGTTTTATTGGGACAAATGATGCTGGTTAGCTGGGGGGCTGAAAAATCAGCTGTAAGTAACAAAGACCAGCAATCACTGTGGTGAAATCTTCCAGAAGAATTTCTTCAGGGCCAGCACACAGAAGCCGTGTTCCAGAAGGGGCCTGGCCTCCATGTCAAAGCCAGAAGCAGGACTTCGGTTAATCGTGTAAGTCTCCTATATGGTTTCCGTGTTGAAATTTGGGGGGATCACAGAGAGCAGCCAAGGCTTGGCACTGTGAGAGGTCAGGAAAGACTATTGGTGGAAGTGCACCTCAGTTGCAGTGAAGACCCCAGGATTGCAGGGTCATGGAGAAAAGCTGAGGTTTTGCACCAGGAAAGATCAGAAGAGACCATTGGATTTGAAAGTGCTGCCTCACGTTTCCAGTGGGACCCCAGCTTTTGAGAGAGCCCAGCAGGACCATGGGCCGACCACCAAGAGCAGCAGCAAGTGTGGAATGGAGTCGGCCTGGGCCTGCGCGATGAGCTGTGTATGCCATGGATGGCCAGCGTTGGAGAGGGGGAGTGCCCGAGATTGCCCAAACCCTTTTGAGGCTAGACGATCATGAGTGAATCCCAGGGTTGTCCAGCCTTGAGCTACTTTGCTGGACTTAGGTTTTGTTTGAGAGGCCTGATTCTTCCCTTCTGAAATAAGACAGTACTTGTTTTGGATTTTACAGCAGCCACAGTTAAGAGCACTTTTAATGGACTGAACTTTTAAGTGTTTTGGACATTTTAAGGGGAATGTGGGGCTTTTAATTTTGTACTGTCTTAGGTTGTGATTAATGTTAAGATTTTACTTTGGGGATAAGAAAAACTGGAAATGTGGTGGTTTAGTTTAATAGTGATGTATTTTGTGTGTAGAGTTGACAAGGGGTTCAATTGTGCTGGATAGTTTAGTGTCAACTTGACACACCTGGGTTGAAAGGCGAGCCTCAGTTGGGGAATTGGCTCCATTGGATTGGCCTGTGGCCACATCTGTGGAGTATTGTCTTGATGGTCGAGCAGTGTGGGAGGGCCCAGCCCACAATGAGTGGTGCCACCCTGGGCAGGTTGTTGTGTACCGTATAAGAAGGCAGGCTGGGCATGAGCCAGGGGAGCAAGCCAGTGAACAGCATTCCTCCATGGCCTGTGCTTCAGCTCCTGCCTCCAGGTTCCTGCCCTGAGTTCCTGCCTTGGGCTCCCTAAGTGATGAACTGTGACCCAGGAGATGTAAGCTGAATAAACCCTTTCCTCCCTAAGTTGGTGTCAGTCAGAGTGTTTTGTCATAGCAGTGGAAGACAAACTAGAACAGCAACCAATAACTACTTGGAGAGGGAGAGTTGGTTTTCCTTATGGATGTGATGCTAGGTAGATTAGCCACTGAAAACTACCTTCAATTTGATTGTTAAACATTTACCAGACAGCATGCTAGGTACTTTGGATTCTAATAAATGAGGCATCATGAATTGGAGGTGTTCCTATTTAATTATGTTTTTAGTATGTTTGGTGTATGTGTGTGTCATATTTGTGCAGGTGTGTCCACATGTTTTAGTAGACATGCGTGATTGTGGAGGTCAGAGTACAATGTTTGGTGTGTTCCTTAGTTACTCTATAACTTATTTTTGAGCCACTCTATCAATGAATCTGGGGCTTATAAATGTGGATAGGCTGCTAATGAGATCCCAAGGATCCAGCAGTATGCTGCCTCAGAGCTGGGATTACAGCCTCACACTACAGTGCCTGGCTTTTTACCTGCATACTGGAGATCTGAACTCAGGTCCTCATGCTTGAGTAACTAGCACATTACTGACTGAGCCATCCCCTAGATTCCCAAGGATCTCCCTGTTAGGATCATAGATAGGCATTTGCATAACAGCAGAGCACAATATAATCAGTTTTACAGATGGAAGAAAGATCAGCAAGGCTTGGCTTTGAGAAAAAAAAAAAAAAAAAAAGGCAATGGAGGCACAACCAAGCTGTCAATGTTGAGTTTGAGGAGAATATAGGAGAGTGGGAGGTCAGACTAAATACGTGAAGATGGAATATGGTAGAATGATCCTTTAAACAAAAAGAGGCATCAAGGAATTCCAGAAAGGTTTGGGTTCAGATGTAACCTGGTTCAAGTTTTAAGGAGAAAACACAGGAACTGTATGAAAGCAGTTTAGAGGTCAGGACAGGACAGTAATATGTGCCGATGTGAAAATGTCACAATGAACCCTGTTATCACGCACTACACTTGTACACTTCAAACACAGAGCAGAGGCAGCGACACCAGCAGTGAGGTCACTCACCATATTCCAAACCACAATTTCCAAGAAAGAGTAATGGGGTCTGATCTAGGGCCATAGGAGAAAAATGAAGACAAAAGAAAGGGTACAAAGCCCCATGAACCTGGAAGGAGCTGCCAATTACTGGCTCATTAGTGAATCCAACGTTACCTCTCAGTAGTAACCTGTTCTGGTGCCTAAATCTGGCCATGGGCTTGACTGTGCTTCCATATTTGGCCATGGATTCTCCAGACCCCAGTTGACATTTCATTTATCAGAATTTAGCTATTACCCCTTGAGCAAACATCGTGGTCCCATAAACTTCAATGAGGTGATTGTTCTAATTATGTCACATCCCTTTTATGAAGTGCAATGGTTGTTTGCTTAGATGTTGAATGCACAAATGGACATTCTTCTGTGTCTTCTAGAAGCCTGGCTGGGTCACAGCAAGCCTTACCTGCTACATATATCCAAGCACATCCTTGAAAACTGCAGGGTTTTTTTTCCCACTGAACAGGAGTTGACAAGGGCCCACAGGTTTTTGTGGTGAATTTCTTTTATGTTGTTATTTTATGTTTGTTCACCTCTCTTAAAATCCAAATGATATATCCTCTAATAAACATACTGGTAAAAACTAATTTAGTTATAATTCAATGGGCAGCAATTGACAGTTTTGAGACTCTGAACTCTTTTTCTTACAAATAACATAAATTTTAAATAGCTAAGCTACTATATTCCTGACAGAAAAATGTTTTAAAGAGAGACTGTTCAATCACTTCTTGACCTTTGGGCTTAAGCCAAGTGAACAGAGAATGTTCTTTGACCTGAATCTAGAGGAAAACACAATGAAGAATAAACCCATCTTCAAATCACTATGGGAAAATAGAGTGAAGGAAATAAAATACTTCATTGTAAAGCCATTGGCTGGGACAGGGGATAGGAAAGGAAGTGGGGATGTGGGGAGGGGGATAAACCCACTTAAGTTACAGCTGTCTGAATAAAAACGTAATCATGGAAGAATAGAATTGCTTTTAGCCCATAGATGAAAACAAAATTTTCTTTAACAATAAGCCAGTGAATTTAAAGAAAAATATAATTATTTCACATCTCACTAGTATCTGCATCAAAACATCTATCATTTCTTTAATTATAATATATATCTTTTTTAATGTAATGAAGATTGTGGTTTTCTTATAAAATTGTGTATGGTTTGATTGGAAGCCACAGATTTCATGTAAGCCAGTGTAAGTAATACAATACCAGAGCCAATACTCTCTAACCTGGGATCATAAGAAGGTTGTGTCACAGACACTCAGCCCAGGCAAGTAGACAAAGAAGGAGACATACAACCATCATGCCAGTGACAAAACTGTCACTGCATACAACAGACACACTACTAGCAAGAAGTGCAATGACAGCAAATCCAAAGCAGGATTTCGTATTGAGCATCGAGGATGAAAAGGATGCTCCAACAATGACAGCCATACCCAGTGTCACTGTAGGAACGACTGTCCTTAGATAATGGCTTTCTCACACTTAGTGTCAAGAGTCTGTCTATTCTGGAGAATTACAGCCAGAATTGGTAAATAATGAAAAGACTTGTAGTTGGAGAAAACAATGGAGCAACATTGTATTTTAGTTAGGAGATTATTTTTTTGTCTTTGCTTAATTCTTTTACATCATAAACTTGATTCCAAATTGTCATAGCACATTTATCAGAATCCATATTTCTCTATTGTTTTCTACTGGCTGGAATATCATATATCAGGTTCACATTTAGATGCACAATATCTCTTATTCTTTTTTTTCTAGAAGCGGTATTTAAGAATAAATTTGTAAAAATTAAAAATTGATAAACTTTTCTGTTTCTTAACATAGTTAGGACATATCTATAAAGCTGCCTAGGCTTGTTGTTTTTGTCAAATTAATATCTACTAGTTTAATATCTGTAAGGATTTTCTTTAACAGTTTGACAAATTTTCACTGAGTTTATTTTTTCTTGTACTAGAAATTAAACTCAGATATTTATACATGCTAGCCAGGCATTCTTATATTGCCCTATGTTCCCAGCCAATTTTCTTTGAGTTCTAACTTATTTTTCATGTTCTCTTTTTTGTATGTTAAGTTTTACATTCATATTTTCTTTCCATATTTTTACTTCATGTGTCTTTTTTAAAACTATCCATTTATTTCTATTTTTAACTATTTATTTTGAGACAAGGTCTCACATATTCCAGGCTAGCCTTAAATCCAGCATGTAACCAAGGATAGCCTTGATTGAACTTCTGAACCTCTCAGTTCTACCTCCCTGATGCTGGGATTACAGAGATGTGGTACCATACTTAGTTCTATGTGTGGATATTGAACCCAGAACTTCACACATGCTAAATGAGCACTCTACTAACTGAGCTATACTCTTAATCCCTTTTTCATATTATGATTTTATAACATTTATTAAAATATAATATACAAGATGCCTAGCTCATAAGTGAACACCTCCATGAATTTTCAAAGACTGAATTTTCAAAGCACCAATGCAACCAGAATTTCATAAGACAAAGAATGACTGCACTGACAGAATCTTTCCTTCATGGGTCTCCCAGGCTCTACCCTCCTCAGGCAGAAAGATAATTTCCCTTACTTCCATCACCATAGATTAATTCCATCTGCTTTAAAATAAAATCATGCAGCTTGATTCCTTTATCCAGGTTTACTGACATTCCATCGATTTTATTGATGTTTGCATGTTTTTCAAGAACTGAATTTTTTGTTCAAAGCCAATTTTTATTGAAACTTTGTGCATTTCATACAAAATTTCCAATTAACTCTAGACTCATTCCCCCTTCTTTGCCCCCTCCACCCAAGAACCAACTTTTGATTTGTTTGATTTCCTCAGTTTTTGCTTTTCTGTTTAACTGGTTTTCAGCTCCAGTATCTACTTTCTCATTCATTTTCTTGTTGAATGTTTGATTTGCCAATATGTTCTAGTTTCTATAAGTGAAACAATTGATTTCAACTCTTTATTTCAATTTCATATAACCATTTATAGATTTGTTTCCTTCTAATCACAATTAAGAGAACCACAAACAGGGCTGGAGAAATGGCCTAGCGGTTAAGAGCGCTGACCGCTCTTACAGAGGACCCGGGTTCGATCCCCAGCACCCACATGGCGGCAGAGAACCGTCTGAAACTCCAATTCCAGGAGAACTCCAGTTCCAGGGGAATCTGACACCCTCTTCTGACCTCCGCAGCATTGCACGACACGGGTGCACACACTTGCATGCAGAGAGTACATTCATACACATACAGAAATAAATAAAATTAATAAAAAAAGAGAACCACAAAACTTTATATATTATTTTAATTTAAAGGTATTTTCTAATTTCCATGTGATTGTTTTTCCAATTTGTGGGTTGTTAAAACTGTTATTTGATCCTCCAAGTATTTGAATTTACTAAATTTTGCTGTAATATTCGTTTCTATTTTGAGCGAATTATAATGAAAGAACAAACTTTTCATGGATTTATTCTTTTTTGATATGTGAGTTGTGTTATGTTTTAATATATGTAGAGAGAGAATCTATATTCTTGCTCCAGGCTGATAGGACCAAGGAGCTCCGGCTCCTGGTTAGGAATGGGCCCCAGGTCCCTATAGAAGAGTTGCAGTCCTGAGGATTGTACTTTCATGGTCTGCTCATACTCCTTCCAATGACATTGAAACTTTTGTCCAAGGTAGTCACTGGGCGAGAGCTGATCCTCAGCTCTGGAGAGCTGTCAAAAGGCTGACTGAGTGCCCCGGGTAGCTCTGTTTCAGAGGTTCCGTGTTGGGCTACACTGGTTCAGGGGTGAGTCGCCCAGTGTGACTAGAGTCATGGTAGATGTTCTGCTGCTGCTGAGTAATCTAAATCTCATGTAGATAATGTTCATTTATAGCGCTTCTCAGGTCTATGTCCTTGCTATTTTTATATTTAGATTTCAAACACATCATTGTAATTGTTGAATTATCCAGTTCTTTCACATCAAACTTTCTGTGTTACATGTTTTTCTTTTCTTATTTGGACCCAGGGTTTCATTTTGTAGCCTCAGCTGGCCTAGAACTCATGATATAGACCAGGCTGGCCTGAAACTCACAGAGATCCACCTGCCTCTGCCTTCTAAGTGCCTGGACTTACGTTATGTATTTTGAGACTTTATCCTAGGTATGCATATATTAAAAGCAGTTATGGGGCTGGAAAGATGGCCTAGCGATTAAGAGCTCTGACTGCTCTTGCAGAGCACCCACGTTCGATTCCCAGCACCCACATGGTGGCTGAGAACCATCTTCAACTCCAGTTCCAGGGGAATCCAATGCCCTCTTCTGACCTCCACTGCTTTGCATGACATGGGTGCACGAACCTACATGTAGACAGTATGGTCGTACACATAAAATAAATAAATAAAGTAAAAAAAAATTAAAAGCAGTTAAATCTTCCTATTGTAGGGACCTTTATATCATCATTAAATGTGTTTTGTTGTCATTGGTAATAATTGTTATCTTATATTCTTTTGCCTGACATTAACATAGCTACTCAAACAAGCTTACAGTCCTGTTTGTATGACATATTTTCAACTATCCTTGTATTTCCAATCTACTGGTAGAATTAAAATATTATTATATCTAGTGTTTGTTGTGTGCACATATGTGTGTGGAGCATGTATGTGTGTGCATGTACTACATGTGTAGACAAGTGTGTGGGAGTGAGTTCTCTCCCTCTACCATGTGGGTTCCATGGATTGAATTTAGGTTCAGGTCTTCAGGCTTGATGGAAGGACCCTTTACCTGCTGAGTTATTTCACCAGCCCTACAGATAGACTATAAAGCTTAGGAAACACAATTATTTTTTGCTTTTATTTAGTTTGACAGTATCTGTTTTATATTGAAATTACTTATCCATTCATATTTGGGTAATTTTTATGTGTTGGGTTTTCATTGGCAACCTTATTTCTATGTATCTTATTCTGGTTTTCCTGTTTATTCTTTTACATTTAAAAATTTCTTTGAGTGCTATCTTATTTTCACTCATTTTAGAAATATTTTAAAGTAATTTTCTTGATCAATATTGTTCCAGGAATTAGTGATATGCATGTTTAACATATTATAATGTACTTCTGACTCCAGTTTCTGCAACTGCTCTCATATGCATTACTAAACCTCAAAATAAATCCATACTTTTTAGGTAAAAAGGACAATACTTTTCTCTCTGAATGTTTTAGTTTCAGGTCAGTTTCCTGTTTCTATGTTTCATAATTTTATTATTGAAAATATAACATTTTTAATTTTTTTTGCTTTATTTTTAGTTTATATGTATACTTGTATTGTGTGCATGTATGTAAGTGCACCCATGCCATACAATTCCTGTAGAGGACAGAAGAGGATCTCAGATCCCCTGGAACTGGAGTTATGGACAGTTGTTAGCTACCATGTGGGTGCTAGGATTTGAACCTGGGTCTTCTGCAAGAACAGCAAGTGCTTTTAACCACAGAGCCAGAAAACATAATGTTTTATATAAGGCATTGTAGCAGCTGCAGAATCTGATTCATATATTCTCACGCATAGAATTTCTGGTGGTCTTTTGATTCTTTCCAGAGCCTAAAATTCCCATGTGAAATGTTTCCCTGTGCTTCTGGAGAGCTTCCTTCTTGAGGGGCACATCTACCTGCAAGAAGTCTGCCCTAGATTGTGTGGGAATTTCCTCTGAGATAAACGTTCTACCTTGGAGGAAGCTCCCTAAGACACAGGATGTTCTAAAGGGAGATGAAGCATTCCTTCCCACAAGGAAGCTCATTATGGTTAGGCGTGAACAACTCAAAAGCTTCAGGAAGTTCCTGAAACTGATAATATTCATTAAATTCATTCCTCCATCACCAAGCATATATGAGCAATAAGGGCTCCTGGGATGCGTTCTGAAAGAAGCTGTGGGACCTGGATAACACTTTCTCCATTCTGCTGAGCTGCCTGGAGTTGTGCAGAATGCTCCAGGTTTCCCACTTTCCTGAGCTGTCACATGTGCTGGGGTGGGATTTTGATGATGCAGCCATCTTTGAGTCATGTCTGTTTCTAGGAGTAAACCCTCATCCCTATTCCCTATACTGTTATGGGAATTAATCACAAACTGACCCACCCCATTGAAAAGATGTAAACCATACTCAGCAGTTGGTAGAAGTTATTCTTTATTACATGTGGGCACCTGACCACGGAAAACCTGCAGCAGAGAAACTGAGCCCCTGAGTAGAAACATGTGCAGGTTTTTATGGGATTTTTTTTTCATGCCATTCCTTTGGCAGTAATCATATTGGTGGATTTGAGTCTTTTAGCACAGAAGTATATGTGCGCCTTAGGTTATTATAAGAAATTTAAATAGTGTTATACAAAGAAGTGGATATTTTGGGACAAGTGTGGAGTAACTTCCCAGTAATATGCTGATGCAAGTACAACCCTAGATATTTGAACAAATACGATACATGGTAGTGGGTGCTTCCTGAAAGTCCACTGCAAAATGCAGCACTTCCCACGGCTCACAGACTGCAGTTTTGTGGTTGTCTGTTTGGACTCACCTGAGACTGAGCTCAGAGTGGCCTTTATGATTTAAGTACAAGTAGAAGCTTCCAAAGCACTGTTACTCCTACATAGAGCAACAAGCATTGTGAAGACAGAAGGGTCTTGCCAAATGAATTGGTTAGCACTTACTCATCTACCACACAGAACAAAGTAATACTGAAGTCAAAGTTTATTATTTCTGCCATCAACACCATTAAACTCATTGGTTCTCCAATTTGTACTTTGTTGGTATCCTTAATTTTGTCTATGGCCGGTTTCCAACCTGGGGTAACTAGACATTTATGTTGCCCCAGGAGCAGTACCCTACAACTCCTTCCTCCATCAGTCCTCCCTTTGTCCCTCTCCCCTCCTCCTCCTAAGTTTTCCCTTCTATCTCTGTCATCTGGGAATGTCCTTATTTGACTTTCATTTTTGGAGGCAATTTTACTAGTTATTGACTTTTATTGCTCTTACATACCGCAGGACTTTAAACTTTATTAACTGCTTTCCCCCTTTCATTGGTAGGACGTCCGTCACCATTTACAATAATTAATTGTATTCTTCTTTGTGTGACGATGCATTCTTTTGCATACTTGAGTTTGACTAGGTTTCTACTTGTGGTTATCATTTTTTTCATTGTACTTGGTATTTGGTAAGATTCATTAGTTAGTAGATTAACAGTTTAATCATATTTAGAAAGTCTTCACCGGGTGTGGTGGCACATATCTTTAATCCCAGCACTTGGGAGGCAGAGGCAGGTAGATCTCTGTGAGTTCAAGGCCAGCTTGGTATACATAGTGAGCTCCAGGCTAGCTGGAACTAAAGGGAGACCCTGTCTCAAAAATTCCCCCCCCAAAAGAAAGTCTTCAATGTTTTCTCCTATTGGTTTGTGTTTCTCTTCACTTCTTCTGTGACTCCCATTACACAGACAGTGGGATGGCATATTGATTTTGAAGCTCTTTTAATTTTCCCCCTTCTTTTTCTTGACAGTGTTCATATTGGATAATTTTCATTTATCTTCATGATTGGTGATTTCTCCTTTTCTCCTTCTCCTATGTTGATTTTTATTTGTGATGTCAAATATTTTTTAATTCATACTAGTGTATTTTTACTTCAGTTATGGCATTTGTCAACCTTAGAATTTCCATTATATAATTTCTACTTTTTAAATTTTTTAAAAATTTTATTTATTTTTGCATGTGTACGAATGTACTGTCTGCATGTAGGTTTGTGCACCCGTGTTGTGCAATGCCGCAGAGGTCAGAAGAGGGTCTTGGATTCTCCTGGAACTGGAGTTCTCCTGGAATTGGAGTTACAGACGATTCTCAGCTGCCATGCGGGTGCTGGGGATAGAACCCGGGTCCTCTGCAAGAGCAGTTGGTGCCCTTAACCACTAGGCGATCTCTCCAGCCCCTTTCTACTTCTTTTTTGAGATGTTGGTCAGTCTCTGGCATCATATTTTCTTTACTTCTTTGAGCAAAACCTGTGTTTAAATCTTTGGACACATTTATAATAATATTTTAGTTGCCAAAGGAGCAATAGTTTACTCACTTAACATCAAGTTTTAATAGTCCTAACCACACTCTTGAGTATGAGTTACACTTTTTAATTTTCTTACTTGTCCCATGACTTATATGTGTATGTGAACAATGGAGGTACTTTTGTGTGTGCACATGTGTGTTCAGGTATATGGAAGCCAGAGGTTAACATTGGTGACATTTTTTCTACCGAACTTACCAGTTTGAGCTGGTATATCTATCATCTGCCTATCTTATTCATCAGTCAGGTGGGGCTTCCTTCTCACAAAAGACGGGTAAAACTGCTCTTGCTCACTGGGTTGGCAGAGGGGCTTTGGGAGTAACAAGACTGGGCCAGCCAAGGACACAGGTTCTTATAATTCTTATTTGAATTTGGCAAGCATTTTTCACGAATATGTGCCTCTGAATTTGTCAGCTCTCTTTTGTTGATTTTATTCCAAAATTACATACACCATTATACTGCTTAGATTTTTTGGAAATACTATTCTTAGCAGTAGCTAGATGTTCTTTTACTTTATAATTTTTGAAGCTCTATAACAGGTTTTATGAAATGGTTCATTTTTAGATGAATTGCAGATATTTGCTGTCCTTATTTCCCCATAAATGTTGAGGTTTCCCTTGAATCTATTCTCAACATTGCTTTCTTCTCATAAGACTCAAATTCTTGATTGCATGAAGGAAGACTAGAGTATGGTCTCATAGCTACTGTAGGCTAGAGCAGGCACAGAATGAATAGAGTAGGTGAAGAGGGACAGGGCAGAATGGATAGCTTGGGTCACATGCTACCCAGCGTTGCAGAGCTACAACATGAAAGATAGTATAAGGTGTGGAATGAAAGAATACTGCTCAGCTCAGTGAATTTGGTTATACTGGGAGTAACTTTCTCAGTATACCAAACAGAGAAATGGTGAGTATAATGGTTACAGTAATTGTCAACTTTGTTTGGTTAAAGACACCTAAAGTATTATTGCAGCCCACCTTTGGATGCCTCTGTGTGAGTGTTTCAAAAGAGGATTAACTGAGAGTGTCAGACCTGCAATATCATCCTGAAGCCTGGTGTCCTAAAACGAATACAAAGGAGAAAGTCAGCTGATTGCCCGCCTTCCTCTTTTCCTGCTTCCTGATTTCCCAAGATGTGAATGAGTAGTGTCATGATTCTGGGACAGGAACTGGTCTCATTTCCCTGCCTTTCTTGATGGAGAGTCGGTTTAGCAGTTAAAAGCACTGGCTGCTCTTGCAGAGGACCTGGGTTTGATTACCAGCACCCATGATGGCAGCTAAAAATCATCCATAATTCCAGTTCCAGGGTCTTCAATGCCAGCTTCTATCTCCACCAGCATGTATAACACAGGTACCCTTACATACATGCTGGCAATACTCTCACACATTGTATTAGTCACTTTTCTGTTGCCGTGATAAAACACCATGACCAAGGAACTTATAAAGGGAAGAGTTTATTTGAGCTTACGATTGACGGTTCCAGGGAATTAGAGTCCATTGTGGCGGGAGGCGTGGCGGCTGGATCTGGAGCAGCAAACCGGAGGGTCACATCTCGAAAAGAGCACAGGAAGCAGAGAGAGAGAGACTGGAGACCACGAGGCTTATTAAAACTCACTAAGCCTGCCCCCAACAACACACTTCCTCTAGCACGGCCACACCCTCCAAGACCTCCAAAAACAGCGCCACCAACTGGAGACAAATGTCTGGATACCTAGAGCCTATGTGGGACACTCATCCAAACCACCACACACATACATAAAAATAATAAATAAAATATTTTTAATCAATTTTTCATCCTTTTAGCTACTTCTTGTGAGGTGTTTGCTCAAGCAATGAGAAAAGTAATTGATCTAGAGAGTATGAGTTGCACTCAACTGACTTAAAGCATAGATTTTTCTCTTCTTTGTTATACACTAAACCTATAATTTAATATTCTAGCTGTCTACAAATTAACCTCCCATCATTATCTAACTAATAGGAGAAATACTTTCATAATGACCACTCTGGCTAATCATGGCTGGGGAGAAGACCTATATATGCTTAGATTAAGAAACACATACTGTTAACAAATATCTGAAGGTAATTTTTAAGAGGGAAAGGGGAATGTTAATTGAGATATAGGGAATACAAGTAGGAGTAATGAGGTGGCAGATGGAAGAGAATAAATAGACCTTGGCGGGTCATAATAGAAATGAGGGGGAAAATCACTAAAACCTGGATGTTCTAAGAAAGAGCAGACACTTTCTCTGAGGAGAATGTTCCATGGATCTGCAGGATTATAAGCCTGTGTACAGGGAAGCCAAATGAAGCTCATCTTAAGAGTCATGGTGCTCTCTTAGTGACTATGTCACACTGTAGTCAGTATTTTTATCTGCACCAAAAAATATGCAGTGCTCACAGAGAAGTTTTAGTTTAATACAATCAATTATTCATCTCTCAAAGAGGCCAGGGCTTTGCATGTGACATCATACACTGCTGCCAGAACTCCCTCAGCATTTGTTCCCTGCTGCCAATGTGTACAGTTATGCAAAGGGCAGGGAAACAGAAGACATCCATTCAACTCAAGCTAGCCTATGTCTTTATGAGCCATGTGGTCACTGAGAACATACCAAGAATTTTACTATTATTTAATTAATCCTTGCAACAATTCTATAAGGTATGTTTCCTTATGTTTTTGCTGAGATTAATTAATTGTGCTCAATGACTTGCCATTCCCCCTTAGGGCAGAAAAGCCATTGATTCCAGGCTTACCCATATTCCATTGTTCATCTCAGTATTATGAATATGGAATGGCCAGTTATAAGCTGCTCCTTTGCCCATGTTCACAGAATTAAATACCCAGATGAGTTGTTTAGCCAAAGGGACATGACACCAAACTGTATTTACTTTTATGCCCATGGACTAGTGCTATATCTAGCCTTAATCAGACAAACTTTCCTTTGTCATGAGTCACAGTAAATGCAGAGACTCATGGCTGTGCAAGGTGCTGAGAGTGATGGTTGAGTGCTCAGGCTTAAAAAAAATACACCTATTCTCTCTCTCTCTCTCTCTCTCTCTCTCTCTCTCTCTCTCCATATATGTATCCATATCCATGTGATGCATAGCCACATATGAAACAGGCAGCACACAACAGGAACAAGTCATAAATCATGTCTCATAGATTATTTGTAACACATTATAACTGAATGGGAACTGAACAATCCATCTTATTTTTCCCATTTTATAAATGAAAAAATCTAATAAAACAGAGATAGTAACAAAAGGTATAGAATTGCCTAAAATGTACAATTAAGGAGCGACAGACTGAGTCAAACCAACAGGACTTACATAATCTTTAAGCAAGGGATTTGATAAGAAAATAGCTAGAGATTGAAGCCAATAGAATGCTGACATAAGAAAAAATAATTTAGCTGGGCATGGTGGCACACAACTTTAATCCCAGCACTCAGGAGGCAGAGGCAGACAGATCTCTATGAGTTCAAGGCCAGGCTGGTCTACATAGCAAGTTCCAAACCAGCTGGGGCCACAGTGAGACCAAAAAAAAAAAAAAAGAAGTAAAAAATAATTTAATAGGGTTAACCTACACAATCATTTTCTTCATTGAAAATATAATAGACATCTTCAGATTCACTCAAAATTTCCATGAAATATACAGACTATTAATAATAATAGGAAAGTGTTCCTATTATTTGATCTACATATGAAATTACTCTTTTAAATTACCATATGATCTAGCTAACCACTTCTGAATATTTAACCAGATGAATCAGAGTCAATGTACACTAGAAATAACTGCATACCAGGTCTATCAAGACACTATTCACTATACTTAGCAGAGGGAATAATGCTGTGTGTCCATGAACAAATGATGAAAGCATAAAGTGATATGTGTGTGTGTGTGTGTACAATATACTATTATTTAGCCATAAAGAAAAAAATCAGATCATCTGGAAATGGTTGGAACAAGAAAAGTCAGACTCATAAAAACAAGTATTGCATATTTTTTCCCACATGTAAAATGTAGAAAAACAAAGAGACATGAAAATAGTTGGAGACTACTAAAAAGGAGGAAAAAGAGAGGGACAAGGGGAGGATATGAGAGGTAAATGGGGGGATTAATATGATAAAAATACAGGACATAATTTGGGTTTCCAAAAGATAGTTTGAGCCAACCTAAGTTTAAGTAGAGAGTGAGGCAGTAAGACTAGGAAGAGAATGAAGGCAATCCAGACACACTAATGAGCCTAACTCTACAGGCACCTGGGCTCAGACCATGCTGGGAATATCTGGGGGCTTGTGTAGAATGCATTTCCCAAGGATATGAGCGGAGCAAGGAAGCTTGCTTGTTTGTCATTCAAAGGTCATTTTCATTGGCTGCATTGTTCTTGGGGACTCAGCTGACTGATATCCCTATGTCACATGTGCTTAACATATCAGGGGCAATAAAGAAAAGAAAAATGAAAGGCAGGTGAAGCAGGTGCATGAGGCTGAATCTTTAGGCATATTTTATAATTGTGGATGCCAAGGTAGCATGGGTGGGACACACAGCTTCTATACCTTAGTAGCTTAAAAACAACCAAAAAATCTTTCATTCCAAGTGGCAGTAGTCTTTGCAGAGACATTCCTTTCTCTAGGACTAGGCTGAGTGAATTGGCAATACTTGTGTGAAAAGAAACAAATTTGGAGGATGAAACCAGTAACTGAATTCTCCTGCCTAACAGCAACACATGCCTCTAACTGGCTAGAGACAGTCGTTGACCTTTCTTCAAAGGACCTGAATCAGAAATCTCAATTTTGTATAGATGTGCACTTAGTATATTAATGAGTAGCATAGCTTACGTGTTTGTCTGGTCACCAAACACTTGGTTGTCTCTTCTTGTAGGAAGATACAGTTTGAATTGGGGGCTAGTTCTCAGCTAACACCCCTCAGGGCACCACGTGGTCTTGGGATTTCTCTGACCCCACCCCAAGAAGGAGTAGACAATGTGGCCCAGGAGCATGATGCTGGGTGGGGCAGCTGTGTGCAGTGGCATGGAATTGAGGGTCTGTGATTGGCTCTGGGAGCTGATGTCATTTTGCTTATAAAGGCAAGCTGTAGCAGGCAATAAATCAAATTTTCTATTACCATCATTATGGAACTCCCAGCCATTATTTTTGTGCACATACAGGCTGAAGCAGGCCTAAATTTCATTACAGTGACCAGTGGGTTGGACAGCGGTCCTTTAGATCACTAACCTGGATAGCTAGTGTGGTGAAGTGAATTGTGAGTGGGCATAGGCTGAAGATAGGCCATCAGCCATCAGCCTGAAATTCCTGTCCAGGGGCCGCAGTCTATGGGCAGGTGGGAAAAGCATGGCCAAAGTGGGAAACGTTCCATTGTCCCAGGCTAAGGGCCTGAGTTGGAGGTACCTCTCAGGTCAGGTTACAGAAGTAACCCACTGACCTCTGCGCTGAGGGGTCAGTTCCCTACAATGGCCAGAGGCAGACACTGTGCCCCCCTTCCCTTAGTGGGACCATGCTGTACCTGTTTGTGGCAAAGGAAGCTTCCTACATCTTCTCATATGTAAAAGATACTTGGTCTCTTCTTAAACAAGGCCACATAAAAGTTCCCTTAGGTCACAGTGTTAGATTACTTGCTCCCTTTTCTTCTTACCTGAGTGTCATTTTCTAAATTAAAAGGATTTATAGGACACTATATCCACTTGCATGCTTTTAAAATTATATTACATTTCTCTATCTAGCTTTCATCTATCTGTCATCCATCTATATATCATTATCTATCTTTCTATTATCTTTCTATTTTCTAGCTTTCTGGCCACCAAACACTTGGTTGTCTCTTCTTACATGTAAAAGATACTGGCTCTCCTCTTAAAGAAGGTTGCATAAAAGTTCCCTCAGATCATTGCATTAGGTTTCCTCCCCCCTTTTCTTTTTACCTGAGTGTCATTTTCTAATTGTCATCTATTATTTATTATGTATTTATTTATTATTTGTGCCCATGTTCATCCCACTGCATTTGTGTGGAGGTCAGAGGACAATTTGGGGGAGACCCTTCTCTCCTTTCATCATGTGGGTCCAGAGGATCAAACTCAGTTTGTCAGTATTGTAGACAAGGACTTTTTCCCACTGAACCATCTCTCTTGTTCCATTCAGAGATTAAAAAAAAAATCATTGTCATAGCCACATGCTTGATTTTATTTTTGATGTAGATTTAAGTTTTGGGCTTTTTCCACTCAAAACATTTCTCAGTTTTATCATTTGTTACTTGAAGCTGGGAAACAACTATTTCCACTATAATTTCTTAAATTTCTTTTGTCGTGTATTTTGGCACACTGAGAGAGTAACTAATACTGATATCTGGTACTAAAGAGGAGGGATTTTTCTGTGATACATCTTATGTGATTTGAAGACCTTTGGAACTGGTTTGTAGATGGAATGGGGAAAGGGATGGAGCTTTAGGTTAGAGAAACCCTAGAATGCTATAAGCTGAGCTTAGTGGACCAGTGGGGGGGGGGATTTCAGATCAGAATGCTAAGAGAAATATGGACAGTGAAGACCTGGCTCATGAGGTTTCATAGGGAAGCAAGACCTTTATACTGGAATATTAGGGTGTCTTTGAAAGCAACAGCCTTTCCCACATCTCACTAAGACATTTCCTCAGCTCTGTTGATAAAGTTACTTTTTTTCCTGGCCATTTTATAAACCCCTTCAAATGACCCAAATTGTAGGGCTATGCCCGGTCTTCTTGACAATCAGCTTCACCCTTCTGTTAGTCTGCAGTGAACTGCGTGCTGTGAAACTAAGTGGATCTTATATCTGTCTCTTTCCCCAGTTTCCTAGTACCTTGGAGCCGGTTCTTATACACTGAAATTAGATTGTTCTGAACCAACATTATCTTGAAATTTGCCATCAGATTGAAAATATACTGTAGCAAATCTCACATAAAGGAAAGCAGTTAGTTACTTCAATTCAAAATGAACACATGTAACTTCTGCTTACAACTCAGAGACAATAACATGGCAGCACCCAGTCATAATATAAATTGGCCATAAAATCCTTACTCCCCTGTGCACAGAAGGAGAAAACAATCAAAGATTTATTAAGCAAAGGAATTAGTACAAAATCAATCACTAGGGGTAGAGCCTGACACAAGAGACTCATACAGGGCCATCATCTACCTTCTGGAGAACTGAGTCAAGGAAGCATTGGTCCTCATCATTTCAGTATGCTAACTAAGTAAGTGTTGTCTACTAATGCATTTATTTGTAGTGCAACTACTAGATATACCTTAACTTCTAAGACACAGTGTTAGTGTTAGAGAAAGTTTTTAAAATATCATGTATCACATTTTTTTCAGAGATAAGAAGACAATATATTGTTTACCACTGAAAAACTATAGCATGAATCCACATGGTGAACATTTGTTTTGTTCCTGGAGGGGGGCTAAGCAATTTGCATGTGTTATTTCAGTAAATTCTCCAGACAAATAATGCAGAGTTATTATCATTATTGTTAGGAACATTTTACATATTAAAGACCTTGAGTTTAAAGAGGTAAGTGATATTCCTAAGGTACCACAGGCAGTAAATGCTAGGTCTCGGATTCAAACAGCCATTTACCAGGGTTCAGTATTCTTACTGTCTAAGATTGCATGACACCTTTTCCTGCATCCTGCACAGACTTATCATTATTAGATTCTCATTCTCAGAAACTTCTGCTTTAATATAATAAAATATCATCAAAGTCCTTCTTTCCTTCTTGATATAAAAAGTAGTATCTCTGAGTTATGTGATAAGCATAAAGAAATACCTTCGTTGAACCAATGCCAGTGCAGACTGAACCCCCAAGTCCCAGGATGTTTAATTATTGTGCCCAGATGCTGAGATGACAAGCTTTATTTACATGTCCCTAATTTATTTCCATGCTTGATATGAGTCTCTTTGTTCTGCTATTGTCCTTGGGGGGTGTTTCTGCTTACTAGAACAACAGGATCAATAAGCACGTCTGATTTTTTTATTGTCAACAAATGGCAGAGAAACTGTCCTGATGGCCACATTTCTGCAGATCTATTATTGGGACTTTGGTCTTCACATTGTATTTCAGGCATTTGTCAGGGAAAGCAGATTGAAAGACAAAAACAGCATCTTACGGAAATTGTGAAAAGTTTCTAGATTAATCTATGCTTGAAGGCAGCAACTCCCCTTGTTTATCCTGATAGAATATTTTCTTTATTTCTGTTTAGTCATCCAAGTATATGTATAGTAAACTCTATAGTCTCATATTGTTGATTCCCTCTAAGGTTAAGGTCTTTCAGTAATATGTTCTTTACTTAATTTTACTTTAATAAGTAGTACTTTTTGCCCCTAGAGCTACATACAGAAGGGATATTTCACAGGTCACGTTTCATTCTCACTTCTAAATTATAAAGTCTGTGTTTGAAATTCTTTTGCAATTTGGCAATATTACTCGAGACTCTGCAAAATGATGTTCACTTTAAAATTGCCATTTGATAGCATCTCTTGTTATAAATCATTAAAATAAAGAGGCTGCATTAGTTTCTTGTGGCAGATGTGATAAATTACCATAGGTTTAAGAGTTTAAGGAGGCGCAGGTCCTCTTGAGGTTCTGAATGTCAAATGTTAGTATCAACCGGCTAGAGTCAAGGTGTAGGCAGACTGCACCTTCTGCTTCACGTTTCTACAGCTACATTCCCCTTGTGTCTGGTTTACAGTGTAGACTCATCACAGAGCTCTCCTGACCTTTCTTCACCTTTTCCTCTGGAGCAGGTCTTCCTTCCCTACCTTGTGGTTAGGGGGGCGTGCCCATACAATCCCAGAGACTGCATCTCCAGATCCTTGATGCTGTGACGACTTTGGCATGTACAGTAGTATTTGCCCTTTACTTTTTACAGCAATAGTCACTGCTTTCATTGCTGTTTTTTCACTGCTGTGACAAAACACCTGTTAGCAAAAGTGGCTTATGGAAGAAAGGTCTTATTTTGGCTAAGGGTTCGAGAGTGTAGACTACAGTGGCGGAAGGGTCATGGTGGTGAGAGTGGGGGGCAGTGGCCTACACTATGTCCTTGGGGGAGCAGAGAGATGAATGATGATGCCAATTTGGCTTCTCTAGTTCCCCTTTTTATTCAGTTCTGAACTGTAGCCCGTGGGACAGGGTCACTCCCATTCAGGATGGGTGTCCCTCCTCAGCGAAACCTCTCTGGAAACCCCCACATACATGCAGGGATGAACCTCTGTTATCTTTGGGGGTTTTACTGATCCTATCATGGAGCTTTGTAGAAACCTATATTTTTTACAAACCCCAATTTGAGCATAATGTTTCCACACATATATTCTTAAATATTAAGAATGCAATTTTCAGGGCTGGAGAGATGGCTCAGCAGTTAAGAGCACCGAATGCTCTTGCAGAGGACCTGGGTTCGATTCCCAGCACCCACATAGAGCCTAAGAACTGTCTTTAACTCCAGTTCCAGGGGAATCTGACACCCTCTTCTGACCTCCACAGCATTGCACGCCATGGGTGTACCAATCTACATGCAGTCAGTACATTCATACACACAAAAAATAATAAATTTAAAAAAAATTAAAAAAGAACACAGTTTTCAGTGTCATCTGGGCAGAAAATTCTCTCAAATTATCAGTAAATTTTGATAATTTTATGACTTCATTTTTATGCTTCAATTTCCAGGAAGCTCATAATCTAATTTGCTGTCTAATAATGTATGCACACCAAATTTTTTATTTATTTATTTTTTTAATTTATTTTTGCCTGTGTATGAATGTACTGTCTGCATGTAGGTCTGTGCACCCGTGTCGTGCAGTGCCCCAGAGGTCAGAAGAGGGTCTCGGATTCCCCTGGAACTGGAGTTCTCCTGGAATTGGAGTTACAGATGGTTCTCAGCCGCCATGTGGGTGCTGGGGATCGAACCCGGGTCCTCTGCATGAGCAGTTGGTGCTCTTAACCGCTAGGCTATCTCTCCAGCCTGCACACCAAATTTTTAAGAGAACGTATTTACCACCTTTTCCTTTGTGGTTTTGATTTTGAACTGCATAAAATAATATACATATATGTAAGTGTGTGGATTAGCATTAATCCTTTCATTCCTTTGAAGAATGAAGTAGAAGATCAGGTAATATGCTACAGATAATCTGTTGCTTAAAGACCAGAAGAGAGGGTTTAAGTATAACAGGGAAAAAATAAAACACCCATTATATACATCAGTATAAGCAGTGTTTGCTTTGGGTGAAGTCAAGGGCAGTCGGATGTAGCATTTAAATTGAATTTTTTTTTCTAGTACAAATTCTGAATCAATGAAGGGTGTCCTAGGATACTAATGAATTTCACCTTGCAGAAGTGTGTGGATATGTGGCTTATTTGATAAAGGTTCTTTAAGTTTTTAGTACCTTACTGGCACTATACTTGTGATAGTACAATAAACAAGAAAGATAAATCCCTATTCTAATAGTATTTGAATCCAGGAGAGGGGATCGAAAATTATCATAAGTAAAGAAATGTGGTGTTGAGGTAAAACAGTAAAAACTAGGATGAAGATGATCACATCCAGGAACGTAGAGATGCTCCCTATAGGTGAAATAGTAGCTTTCAAGCCTCAGTGAGCTTAGCTTACTTAGGAATATATGGAGACGTTCTTGGTTGTTACCTCTGAGGTGCTACTGGAATCTAATGATACAGACCTGGGAAGTGGCCATTCATCCAACAATATGTGGGATAGATCCCAGGATAGAGTTATTTGGTTTAGTATCTCAGAAGTTCAAGGCTGAGAGAATCTGGGCTGTAGCTTAAAGGACGAGAGTGAAATTGGTAGGGATCAAAGTCTTGATATTGGCAGAGGCTAGCTCCTAAGAACCTATTAATACTGGTAACCACTTGGATTTTCTTCTGTGTGTATTGTGAAGCTGCTGGAAAGCTTCCGTTACAAGAACTAATGATCTGACTTACATGTTAAATAATTACCTAACTGTTGGATAAAAACTGAACTCTAATTGATTTGGCAAGAATAAAAAATCATCAATAGTAAAGTAACTATTAGAATAATAGACATGAATGCGGGCGTGGTGGCGCACGCCTTTAATCCTAGCACTTGGGAGGCAGAGGCAGGCAGATCTTTGTGAGTTCAAGTCCAGCCTGGTCTATAGAGAGAGTTCCAGGACATCTGGGGCTACAGGGAGACTCTGTCTTAAACAGACCAAAATAATAATAATAATAATAATAATAATAATAATACTGGTTGGGTGATGGGTGCTGGTCTGCTCAGTGCTAGAATAGAGGTGAGACTTTGGATCCTAAACTATCCATACCTGTACACCAATTAAGAAGTCCACAAAACACCTGAAGAATATAACCAAAATCAGTCTTAAGCTCAACAAAGAAACACCTAAGCTTCATATTAGAACCATAACCAACAAAAGCAACCCAAATACCTGAACCTCAGTGAAAAAACAATAACACAAAAAACTCAAATGGATCTCTGCCAAATACTAATAGCCCTACTGAAGAACCCTATACTGAAGACTCCTTGGATATAACTCAAGATACAGACCTTAAAAGAACAATTATAAACATGATTAGAGAAATTAAGGAGTTGAAGTAATTTAAAGAGCATATAAATAAAGAAGTCAGGGACCTAGAAGAAGAGGGTTAAATTAAAAGGGGACAATGATAAACTATAGAATGAAATGACAAAAGATATAGAAACATTGAAGAAAATTCAAGTTGAAATGAAAAACAAAATACAATAATTCACAAACCACTTGGAGTGGATGGGAGAAAGTCTCAATAATAGAATGGATGAAGTAGAGAATAGAATATCAAGATAAGAAGGCAATATGGAAGAACTGGATCAATCAAGTAAAGATCATGAAAAATTAAAAAAAAAAAAAACTCAAGAATGGAATAACTTGGAACCGTGGGAATAAAAGACCAAACCTAGGAATCATAGGGATAGAAGAGGAAGAAGATTCACAGGATAGTGGTATTGTTCAGATTTTCAACAGAATTGTAGAGGAAATTTTTCCCAAATTAAACAAAGAGATACCTAATACAAGAAGCATATAGAAGACTAAGTAGACAGAACCAGAAAAGAAATTCCCCACACCACATCATAGTTAAAACACGAGGTGTTCAAAACAAAGAGAAGATACCGAGGGCAGCAAAAGAAAAACAAGTCACTTATAAGGGAAAACAGATAAGAATTACAGCAGATCTTTCATGCAAACAATGAAAGCCAGAAGAGCTTGGTGTAAAATATTCCCAGTTCTAAAGGACTATAGATGTCGACACAAAATACTATATCCAGCAAAAAAGTCTATTATACTTGAAGGAGAGAGGAAATTTTTCCACAACATAAATAAGTTGAAAGAATTCTTATCCAGAAAGCCATCTCTTCAGGGAATATTTGAAGCAATACAAAGAGCAGAGGGTAGGGGCTACTATAACCAACCAGCACCAGAAAATAAATGATACTGCTACTCTACTACTATGGCAATAAAAACCTAGGACAAGAATGCACCAGGAATCAAAATGATTGGAAGTAATAGAATTCTCTCAATAATAACTCTAAATATCAATGGACTGAATTCTCCAATTAAGGGACATCGACTGATAGAATAGATTAAGAAACAAAACCCATCTTTTTGTTGTCTGAAAGAAATTCATCTTACCTTTAAAGATAGGCATTATCTCAAGGTGCCAGGATGAAAAAAAATAATACAAGCAAATGACAATAAGAAACAAGCAGGAGTTGCTATTCTAATTTCAGATAAAATAGATTTCATACTAAAACTAATCAGAAAAGATGAAGGTAATTTAATTCTTATCAAAGGAACAATTAACCAAGAAGATATCACAATCATTAATTTATACACACCAAATTTAGGTGCAATAAAAAAAATAGCTCCTCACATACTTTGAAACTCTTCTCTCCAAGATATGGGGTATAATTTCCCATCCATTTGTTATCCAGATTTAGTAATGTCAGTCTAACTAATTAAATGTAATATAAATAAGAGTAAGTCATAAAAAGATTGGATCATGAAGCTGGAGAAATGGATTCAAGGTTAAGAACACTTGTCCTTCCAGAAGACCTGGGTTCAATTCTCAGCACCCACGTGGCAGCTAACAGCTATTCCTAACCCCAGTTCCAGGACATCTGATGCCCTCTTCTGGCCTCTGCAGGCTTTGCACAACACGGGTACACTTACATACATGCAGGCAATACACACTCACACACATAAAGTTTAAATAAAATATTTTAAAAACTGGATCTTTGCTCAGTCTTTGAGGAGAGATAACAGTGTCTGTGTTACTTTATCTGACATTGTGATAAATGCTTGATAACTTGAGGAGGAACTTACTTGGATTCATGGTTTCAGAGATGTTAGTTCATGGTGCTTTGGACCTAATGCAAAGCAGAAGGCTATGGCAACAGGCTCACATGTGCATTATTTTGCTTTCTACTGCTTGATAATATTTCATTTAATACTTACAAGACAAAGTACATGTTTAGGGAAGTCAGGACAGGAACTCAAACTGAGTAGGAGCCTGGAGATGGGAAGTGCAGCACTGGCGAGAGAGGAACACAGCTTACTGGCTTGTAAGCTGTGGCCTGTACTCAGCCTGTTTTTTTTTTTTTTTCAAAGGAATGAAAAAGGCAATTTATTCTTCAACAAAATATGATTGACCATGGACCAGGAAAACAGATTTATGTTTCCCCAAATACCATATTTCAATAAGATAGCAATTTCATGAAGTTTTTGTAGAAACAGAACAAAGGTTATAAATCAAGACTTCTTTTAAATTACACTGGAGGAGATATCAGATAAGCGGGTTACAGCAAAGTGGGAGACCTTGTTATAGGTCTCACCTGCTAATGATGTACCTATCTTTTTAGGTTGGTGGAAGCTGGTAATCTTCTAAGGTAATATATTTCAGAAGGTTCCACCCAGTATTCACAAGGATGTCATATCAGACGCAGAGCTGGATGAGGAATGGCTAATTAAGGAGTCAAATATAGCCCAA